>BSBK01006504.1:0-160000 GCA_027943335.1 Chamaecyparis obtusa
GTTTTAAATTTCATTAACATAGGTAATACAAAAATTTAATTATATATATATATATATATATATATATATATATATATATATATATATATATATATATATATATATATATATATATTAAAATTAAAATGATCATATTTATGAAATCCTCACTTAATGAATGTAACTTAAATTTCTGCTTTTGTCATATGATTTACAAAAACATCAATAAAATTGCTCTAAAATTCCAAAGGAATCTAACTCCAACTTTTACTTCAACAATTTGAATTACAACATTTATCTTACTACATATTCCCCCTAATGCAAGAATTTCATAAAGGATAGATCATTAACCTTGGGATATATAATTCATAAATTATTTACATATAATTCATTTTAGAACAACTATACAAATTCCCCGATGAGTAATTCTATCACCCAACATTGACAATTCTTCAACTCATCCTTATGGAAACCTGCAAACAAAATATTTCATTCATGAACATGGAGGCTCACCTCCCAACTAAGTCCATTACATGTCCACCACCAAGCTAGGGGAAACAAGGTAGGATAGGAAACAAACACTCTCATACACACAAAATTAAACTTGTACAACATAAATTTTTTTAACATAACTCCCATTGCCAAGATTTTCACAAAGGATCACATTTGATCCTACAATGGGTGAAGGTGGAAACAATATTTTGGAGAGGCCATACTCAAACAATAATAAGTTTTTTCTTCTCTTTCAAAACATGCCTTCACAAGGCTCAATTCAAACAAACTTGTTCATCTCATAGAGCACAAATCAACTTCCCTTATGACCCCCAATTTGCAAACACAAGTAGACTACATGGATCCCATACATCCATGCTCTACACAAAATATTTTCCCTACTAACCCCTTCACCCCAAGACTCTTAAATCCTCCCAAGGATTTAGTATAGTCTTGCACTCCCAAAACATTCATAAACAACCAAAGAAAAGAAACAAGAAGACTTCATGAAATCAATTTGAAAGCACAACACAACATTCTCACAACATAATTCAACAAACTATACATTTACAAAAACAAGTCTTTCATGATAGATGCACCTACCTTCATTCAAAAATATGGCAAGATGAATTTTGATGGAGAGCTCAATTTTCCCTTTCTAGCTTTTCCTTCTCCTTCTCTCTCTAAGCCTTTAGATCGACCAAGAATAATTCTCTCAGACCAAAAATGCAAGTAGTAGAAGTCTTTTTTTTCCTTGTCTCCTTTTTTTTTTCCTATTAACAAAACATTCCTCCTTCTCTATCCCCATCCCAAGGTGAAGTAGATTTCTTGGTTCTTGTTTTCATGCCACATGCCCCTAACTAAGGAGTGGGAGGATAATCAAGACATGGGGGAAGGAACTAACTTCGAAAGCATACCCAATTTCATCACTCTCAAAGAACACTTTCTTTAAGAGGCCATTTAGAAGCTTTGGGTGATGAAAAGGTAAAATTTGACCCCTATACCTATGTATATGCATTAGGGTACCTAAAAATAACCTTAACCACTCCCTAGGGCTCAATTTGACCTCTCTAAAGACTATGCAAAGTTAACTCACGAAAATGTAAAAATATGTGACTCATGCCTTGGTTCCCTAACCAATTAACTACACCTAGGGACTCACAAGGTGACCTAAGGGTAGAATAAGGTGAAACATTACACTTTGGCATGCTAACACATAGCACTAGTGATGCAGGAGCATCTTAGATCCTTGGCAATCTTGTGTCACCAAAAGGAATTTGGAGTTTTTGTCTGTGTTGCTCAGTTTCTACTTTAAATGAGTTGGTCAGTAGTTGGTTGGTTTCCTTTGGTTACCAAGGGTGGTCGGTTCTCTCCTGGGTGGTTGGTTATTCCACTGGTGCTCGACATCGTGTGTCTGCTTCTTGGTTATCTTGCTTATCGATAGGTTCAGTTTTATTTCCTATTGTGGCTAACTTGTACATTTATATTCGATCACAGAATTAATGTTTATATCCATCATTGGGAAGCATGTGGTCCCATATTTGACTGTTAATTTTGTTAATTGTGGATCTGAAGGCTGACTAAGCTCGGTAGCTTCTTGTATAAATGTAGATGTTTGGTTGTAGTTTAGGAGTCAATTTTTGATAGAAGATAATAGACATTAGATTGGAGATTTCTGATAGATCCTCACATGTTTGAGGACTTGTGTAATTCATTATAATAATAGGCCCTAGCCAGGAAGGCCTTATAGCCTGGCATGCATGGTTCCAATTGATGATAATATATGAAAGATCTGGCATTCTCTCTCTCACTCTTGTTGTTTGTTGCTTCTGCATGTGTGTTGAAAGCTTGGATCATTAGGGTGTGCCATCATTTTTCCCCTCTTGCTCCCTTCCTGATAAAGGGTGCTCCCCTTAATACCACAAACACATAACAGACATAGGGAAACAACAACAATAATATGCAAGAACAGAAAATTGGCTTCTTATTATCTCCACAAATGTCGAATTACAAATTTTAGAATTACAACATGCAAAGCCACATGGGCATTCCCTTACAATATTCTATAGGACAAAGCCTCAAACTATTACTCAGATCTACTACCCAAAACTATTCTGAACTGCCTAAGACAATAATACAGCCTTCCTTATATAGGTAATTTTCCACCGCTTGGGAAGGTTCCAGAATTTTAGCCAATAAGGCCGACCAAACTTAGAATTATTTTATTTTACATTTTATTACATCATAGTCAGCTCAAGATAACCTTTGAAACCCGAATATAAATTTGAAGAAAATTATTTTCCACCATTTGAGGTGGCCCAACTTCGAAGACCATAAGTCATCACCAGTTGACCCGATCGGCTATTATAACCCCATTTCGGAAATGCCAAGAAGTGCTCTACAGGCCTGATTGGAGCAAGCACCCATCACCCAAATTTTTGACCTCATCCAGGGCCTCTAAAGCCTTCAAAACTGAGTTCAAAGTTTTTGTACCCTGCTGCCAATACCGAAAATCTTCAATATCTTCCAATATGCACTTGATCTGGCAATGAAACTTTATTGGCAGACTTATATGACCAAAATGAACCTCCAAGAAAGAAATCAGATCATTCTGAGCACATACAAAAATTATCAAAAATAGTAACTTTCCATAAATAGCAGCTCTGCACAAAGTAGCCCTTATTGAATATAAAAACAGAAATATTTTTTTTTTGGGTGATGCAAAATTGCTCTTACACCCAGGATGCTCCTGCATCAGACACCCAAGGTAATTTGAGAAGTGACCCTGTCACAACTCAGGTGTGCAGAGGAAAACCAAGATGGCTAACCTCCTCCTTTGTCAGCCATGATGAATCTTCAACAGGTCATCCTTTCCACTTGACCAGATATTCTTCATATGTCCTGTTCCTTGTGCTTCTGCCAACACGACTGTCCAGTATATCTTTGATCTCCTTAGTGTCTGAACTAGTTGCTGGAATACTCCACTGTGCTGCTGTGATCTCATCTTCAACACCTCCTTCATGATACTCTGTCAGATCTAAAATGTTAAACACTGGTGAAATATTTAGCTCAGTAGGCAATTCTACCTCATATGCATTTCCTGAATCATGTTTCTCCAGTATCCTACATGGTCCAAACTTCTTCATTTTCAGCTTGTTATATGTACCAACAAGAAACCGCTCCTTCCGCAAATGAACCATGACTTCATCACCAACCTAAAATTCCTTATACCTCCTTTTCTCATCTGCCTTAGCCTTATACTATGCGTTCATCTTGGTAATATGCTTCCTCACCTCCCCATGGATGTTCTTCAAGTGTTCTGCAAAATCCTCAGCTTCAGCACTACTTATTTCTCCTTTAACTATCTTCCTCAATTCAGATGCATTTCTTGGACTACTTCCATATACAATCTGGAATGGTGATTTACCAGTGCTCCTGTTGACAGAATTATTGTATGTAAATTCCACTTGTGGTAAAATCAAATCCCATCCTGTTGGCTTATCTCCAACCAAACATCTCAGCAAATTTCCCAAACTCCTATTCACCACCTTTGTCTATCCATCAGTCTGTGGATGATGTGATGACCTAAACTTCGAATCTATCTTTAACTTTGTCCACAATGTATGCCAAAAATATCCAACAAACTTAGTGTCTCGATCTGAAACTATGGTCTTTGGAAAACCATGAAGTCTCACTACTTCTCTGAAAACCAATTCTGCTACATGAATAGCATCATTAGTCTTCTTGCAGGGAATGAAATGTGCCATCTTCAAAAATCTGTCAACTACCAGAAAAATTGAATCATGTCCCCGCTGAGTCCTCGGTAAACCAAGAAAAAAGTCCATACTGATATCCTCCCAAGGCTTCTCTGGTATAGGTAATGGCTGATACAACCCTATATTCTGCTTCACTCCTTTTGCCATCTAACATACTCTACAACTCTGTACAAACTTCTTCACATCTTGCTGCAATTGTGGCCAATAATAATTCTCAACAACCAAAGCAAGAGTTTTATCACAACCAAAATGTCCAGCCAATCCTCCACTATGCTTCTCCTTGATGAGATTCTCCCTCATAGAACTTCGTGGAATGCACAACTGACTCCCTCTGAATAGCATATCATCTTGGATGATAAAATCCATCCATTTCATCCTATCTAGAGTAACAGGTTCTGTACAAGCTTTCCAAGCTTCACCAAAATTAGGATCCTCTGGATACAAATTCTTGAGTTCCTTGAACCCAACCACTTTGATCTGCATTTCTATGAGCAATAGTTGCCTTCTGCTAAGAGCATCTGTAACCCTATTAGACTTTCCACTCCTGTGTTTCAAGACAAATGTATAACTCTGCAAAAACTCAACCCATTTCAAATGTCTTTGATTCAATTTTTTTTGACTATTCAAATATTGCAAAGCTTGATGATTAGTATACAAAACAAACTCCTTAAGAAGTAGATAGTGCCTCCACTTTTTCAATGCCTGAACTATAGCATAAAATTCTTGATCATAAACAAAATATTTTCTCTTGGCATCATTTAATTTCTCACTGAAATAAGTAACAGGTTTATCTTCTTGGCTCATAATAGCTCTAGTGCAATACCACTAGCATCACAATCTACTTGAAACACCTTATTAAAATCTGGAAGTGCTAAAACAGGTTGTTCTGTAATTTTTTGTTTCAACAATTGAAAACTCTTTTCTACCCCATTAGTCCACTTAAACTCTTTTCTATCCCCTCTCATTGTTTCAGTCAAGGGTCCACAAATACTACTAAAATTTTTGATAAACTTTCTGTAAAAGCTAGCCAAACCATGAAAAGATCTTACCTCAATAGCACTCCTTGGAGTAGGCCATTCAAGGATAGCCTATACCTTCTCTGGGTCCATTTTTAGACCTTCTCCTGAAACTACAAACCCTAAATACACCAACTCTTTCTTCACAAAACTGTACTTCTTCAGATTAATCAACAATTTCTCTTCTTTCAACTTCTCAAATACCATACGAATATGCATCATATGCTCATCCAATGTCTTACTAAAGATCAAAATATCATCTAGGTAAACAATGACAAACTTACCCAGAAATTCTTTCAGAACCTCGTTCATGAGCCGCATGAAAGTGCTCGGTGCATTGGTTAGCCCAAAAGGCATGACTAACCACTCATATAGTCCTTCCTTTGTCTTGAAGGCAGTCTTCTATTCATCTCCTTCTCTGATCCGAATTTGATGATATCCACTCTTCAGATCTATCTTTGAGAAATACATAGCTCCACTCAAACAGTCCATAATATCATCCATTCGTGGCAATGGAAACCTGTACTTGATTGTGATCTTGTTTATTGCCCTAGAATCTGTACACATCCTCCATTCTCCATTCTTCTTTGGTGCTAATACTGCTGGTACAGCATAGGGACTTAGACTCTCATGGATCAATCCTTTCTGTAATAGTTCATGTACTTGTCTGTTCAACTCCTCACTTTCTGTGGGTGTCATTCTATGTGCTACCTTATTCAGAAAACTCACTCTTGGGATCAAGTCCATCTGATGACTGATCTTCTTGACTGGTGATAATCCATCAAGCATGTTATCAGATACAATATCGTGAAACTCATTCAACAAATCTGCAACTTCTACGGGAACATCTTCTACTTCCTCTTTACCAGCTTTTGGAATTAAAGCAAAACATACATGCTCATGCCTCATACCATCTAGGAAATTTCTTCCATCAACAAAAGTTATCCTTGCATTACCACATACCTTTTCTTCAGTCTCCTTCAATGGTTTTAGCTTATGTCGCACTCCATCCTTTGTTAGGGAATAGGTATTCGCACGACCATCATGTACATCACATTTGTCAAACTGCCATGGTCTACCCAACAACATATGACATGCATCCATAGATATGATATCACACAATACCTCATCTTGGTATCTGCCAATCTTGAACTTCACCAGGCATTGTTCATTGACCATGACCTTGTGGTCATCCTGTACCCAAGCAATCCGATATGGATGTGGGTGTTTCTATCTCTTGAGCTTCAACTTTGTCACCATCTCTTCTGACACCAAATTGTCAGTGCTTCCACTATCAATAATCACATCACAACATTTACCTTCACACTTGCACTTGGTGCGAAATAGGCTCCTCCTTTGCTCAGGTTCATTCTCACCACTCAACAGGACTCTTCTATTAATCAACGTTTCTCCTCTTTCAGCATCTTCAAAATTTGATGATCTGGCATCTTCATCTACATGTGCAACTCTGGCCTGGCTTTCATTTCTCTTGTCTGTTCTGCCTTGGCACTGAGGACATTCAAATGCCCTATGACCTTCTTCTCCACAGTGAAAACATGTTCCACGAAAGCCACCTCTTCCAGATCCTTGTCCTCTTCCTCTTCCTCTCTGATCTCTATTATTCTGATCCTGGAAGTGATTGGAATTATTTCCTCATTGATTCTGACTGCTACTAGCCTCATCCTTCTTTTTTGAATCTTCATTTTGGCCACCATATGACCATCCACCAGATTGTCCACCGCGACCTCTTCCATTTTATCTGCTCTCAAACTTCTTGTTTAGCTTTTCTTCTACTTTTAGGGCAAACTAGTATGCCTCTTCAATACTGTTCATTCAAACTAGATTCAGCTCCTCCTGAATGCTTGGCCTTAACCTATTAAGGTATCGAGCAACTTTCTCCTTATCAGCTTCTGCATGGCCCGTTCTGATGAGAAGTTGATAGAACTCCTCTATATACTCCTAAATAGATCTTCCTGCTTGCTTCAAACTTTGCATTTTCTTGAGTAGGTCAAACTTATAATCAATAGGAATGAACTGTCACTTCAAGTTACCACCATCCGATCCCATCTCATGATTTTCTCCTTTCCCCTTCTATTTCACTCCAACTGAATCTCTTGCCACCATATCTTCGCATGACCTTTCAGTCTAGCCTTCATAAATTTGACCCTATTAGGATCCTCAACATCTTCATACTCAAAATATTCCTTACATTCATTGATCTAGTCGATCAATTCTTCTGGGTTAAGATTTCTAGAAAATGTAGGAACCTCAATCTTAGGTCTTTTCCCAATCTTAGAAATGGCCCAAAAAAGTCTTTCTTCCTCTTGGTTCACAATTTTGACTTCTCCTTCTTGATATTCTTCTTCAGCTTCATCCTCACTTTCATCTCTGACATTAAGATTCATTCCTCTATGAATCTCTTCTTGCAATGCTTGCACTTATCTTTGCAGTGCCTTAACCTCAGGTGTTACAACACCAGCTCTTCCACCACGTTCCCTTCGTGGAGGCATTTTTGCAATGCATGCTAAAACCCTAACCACGGTCCTGGTGCAAACTACCTCACAGTCAGTGATCTGTTTACACACTCAGAAAACCTGGCTCTGATACCACTTGATGAAGGGTGCTCCCCTTAATACCACAAACACATAACAGACATAGAGAAACAACAACAATAATATGCAAGAATAGAAAATTGGCTTCTTATTATCTCCACAAATGTGGAATTACAAATTTTTAGAATTATAACATGCAAAGCCACATGGGCATTCCCTTACAATATTCTGTAGGACAAAGCCTCGAACTATTACTCAGATCTACTACCCAGAACTATTCTGAACTGCCTAAGACAATAATACAGCCTTCCTTATGTAGGCAATTTTCCACCGCCTGGGAAGGTTCCAGAATTTTAGCCAATAAGGCCGACCAAACTTAGAATTATTTTATTTTACATTTTATTACATCATAGTCGGCTCAAGATAACCTTTGAAACCCGAACAAAATTTTTGAAGAAAATTATTTTTCGCCATTTCAGGTGGCCCAACTTTCGAAGACCATAAGTCATCACCAGTTGACCCGATCAGCTATTATAACCCCATTTCAGAAATGCCACGAAGTGCTCTATAGGCTTGACCGACACAAGTGCTTTTCACCCAAATTTTTGACCTCATCCAAGGCCTCTAAAGCCTTCAAAACTGAGTTCAAAGTTTCTCCACCCTGCTGCCAATACCAAAAATCTTCAATATCTTCCAATATACACTTGATCTGGCAATGAAACTTTACTGGTAGACTTATATGACCAAAATGAACCTCCAAGAAAGAAATCGGATCATTCTAAGCACATAAAAAAATTACCAAAAATAGTAACTTTCCATAAATAGCAGCTCTGCACAAAGTAGCCCTTATTGAATATAAAAATAGAAATATTTTTTTTTTTGGGTGATGCAAGATTGCTCTTACACCCAGGATGATCCTACATCACTTCCCTTGCATTAGGTGGTATCAGAGTGAGGTGAGATCTTGATCTAAGTCTATGGATCTAGGTTTGCAAGTTCCTCTTGAAGCCCTAGTTGAATTGTTGTGGGGTAGAAGATTGTGATCTGACTTGTAATTGCAAAGGGTTGTCAAGATAGTTCGTGGGAGGTGAGATGCAGATCTAGGATTGGTAGATATGTGAAGGTAGATTGCTGCTAGATTAGAAGTAGTAGAAACAACCCAAAGAAGAGGCATACATCTTGAAGATGTTAATGATGATGAAATTGAAGAAGAACAGGCGAATGCAGAACCTACTCCTGTTATGGATCAAGGTGAAGAAAGATTTTTTGAGGCTTTGACAAATCTAAAGTCAACACCATATTTCAATCCCCCTAAGTATGGTGGAAAGCTAGATTCTGATGAATTGGTGGACTGGATCACCAAGATGGAAAAGTATTTTGAATATGAGAGTATCCCTGAGGATAAGAAGATGAAGATTGCAAGCACAAAGTTGAAAATTCATGCATCCTTATGGTGGGAACATCTACAATTGGATCAGAAGAGAAAATGAAAAGACAAAATCAAGGTATGGAGTAAAATGGTTAATAAGTTGAAAGGAAAGTTCTTACCCTGTGATTATCAGATTAACCTAGTTCGGTGAATGCAAAGTTTGAGACAGAAGAATAGCTCCGTAAAAGAGTATACTAAGGAATTCTATAGATTGGATATCAGATCTGGGCATGATGAAGATGATGTGGAAAGAATCAGTAGATACCTGAATGGTTTGAGGGTTCCCATCCAAGAGGAGATTAGCATGTTCAAATTGGAGAAAATTGAGGAGGCTTATCAATTTACTTTGAAAGCTGAGGAGAAATTAAACAAGAGACATGAACAGAGATAGAGAGGTCATGGTGGTAGATTCCCTAGAGGAAGAGGTAGATCTAATGGTGAGAATGGTAGATCTGAACCAGAAAAGAAAAATCTAGACAAAGGCAAGACCGAGTGGAAAGGTGAAAGTTCTATAGGTAGAGGCAGTAACTACTGAGGTGGTTATAGAAAAGGAAGTTTCTGAGGAACTTGTTATTGTATAGGATAAAATAGTGTATGGGGTCCTAGAACAATGGATTGCATATAAAAGAGACCCCAAAGCCAATATTTTACACTTACATGAAATTGTATTGATACAGAAAGTAAATATAGATGATTAATATTGAAATTAAGAGAAAAAGGTACCTACCTCCAAAAAAGAATCCGCTGAAAATCGTATCAAACAATCTCAAAAACTGTTAATTTATGTGTGATTGAACCAAAACTACAAGATCTACAAAACCCATAAATCCTTTTTCCAAGATTCACACAAGTCGACTTTGACCTTTTAAAAGGTCAAGGATGACATTTTTTATTTGAAGTTCGATTTCGATTCTATTCACAGATCCTAAAAGATTGCCAAAAAGGGTATCCAAATTAGATCTCAGATCTAAGATTCTGCACCTATACCTACAAGAAAAAGAGGGTTTTTGGTTGTTTGTTTGGGGGGGTTTGCCTCAGTCAAACCCCCATTTAGGAATTAACCTTGAAATTGAATTGAAATTGCTGAAGTAAACAAAGTAAATGGAACAATTCACCTTGCTTGAGTTGAAACCCTTGTGGAGGATTCAAATCCTTGAATCCATAAGAATGGATGAATGTAGAATCACCTGTAGGATGTCTCCAATCAATTGTCTTTAGATCTTCAACACCAATCTTGAATGGATCTTGATCTCGGAAGAGGCTTGAATGGAAATGGAGGAATCTTCAACAAGAGAGCTCCATAGAGCTTGAATCCTTCAATGGCTACTAATGGATCTCCTTGATGAATTGGATGCTTGAATGCTTGATCTTCTTGCTTGCTTTCACTTGAGAGCTTGACAGATTGTGAGATGAGATGTGTTGTGAAAATGAGAGAGGAAGGCTCCCTATTATAGTGATCTAGGGCATAAGAGGGGCCTCGTAGAAAACAATAATTAAGGGCCCAAGGCACAAAACTCTAGAGAGGTGCACATGGAGAGGAAATTAAATTAAATTAAATTATTGACACAAAACTCTAGGAGGGGACCACCCTTAATATAGAAATGAAATAATTATTTAAGAGCCTTGTTACAAAATTTGAAGTGAGGCCAACCCCAAAGTTAATTTGAGCATTAGGTACAAAACTCGAGAAAGGCTAATCTCCAATAATAAATTAGGAATCTTATACAAATATCGAGAAAGTTCTATCTCAAATATTAATTTGAGAATTCAACACTTAATCTGAGAAATAGTGGCCTTGAAGAGGGAAAAGACAAATATATTGATAAAGTCTTGGAACCGGAAGCTAACCCCCGAGACCCCAAACCTTAGGGTCAAGGTTGAGCTCATCCCTAACTAGGTCAGGGTCAAGGTTGACCCTAACTCGGTTAGGGCAAGGTCAACCTGACTAGGTCAGGGTCGAGGTCAACCTTGACCCCATAAGGTCGACCTTGACCTTAGGGTCCAAAACCTTAGGTTCACAGTTTAGATTGCTAGGAAAGTGCTGAGAAGAAGTGAAAAATGGGGTAGAACAGGGGGAAAAGCCAGCTCCAACTCAAATATCCATTCAACATGTTCAACATAACCCCAAAATAGTTACTTGAAGGGCTAAATGCTCTTACCATGGAAGTGCTTCCATTTTAAGATGATACAGTTATAATTGTGGAGAAGAAGGACATAGATCTTTTGAATGTACACAGGCTAGTAAGAAGGCTGGTAGTAGTAGAAATGCTTTGGTGCTAGAAGAGTCACCGAATGAACCTGAGAAAGAAAACAACTTGACAGTAAGGAGAGCACTATGGAATGAAAGCAAGAAGGAAGATCCGGTAAGGAAAATTTTGTTCAAGACTAGATGTAGAGTTTCTGACAAAGTTTGGAAGGTAATCATTAATAGTGGTAGCTCAGAGAACCTGGCATCTGAAGAGATGGTCACAAAATTGCAGTTGGAAAGGTTGGTATATCTGAAGCCCTATCAAATTTCATAGATCAAAGATGAGCATACACTCCTGGTAAGTGAACAATGTTATGTGAATTTGAAGATTGAAAAATACTATGATAAGGTGTTATGTGATATCATGCCTATGGATTGTTGTCATATTTTGTTGGGTAGACCTTGGCTATATGATAGACATGCTATATATGATGGGAGATTACATAAGTATACTATTGTGGCTAATGGAAAGAAACAAATCTTGTTTCCATTGATGGTAGAACCTATTAGTAATGTTTGCACATCTGTGAAAGTTTGTTTGATGGAAGGAAAAAAGTTTGTTAACTCATTGAAGAGGAATGATATATGTTTTGTTGTGATTCCTAATAAAATAAGTAAGAAAATAGAGGATAATGTCCCTGAAGAGATTGATAAGTTACTCACCAAGTATAGTGATATCATTTTTGATAATGTACCTAATGGTTTGCCACCGAAAAGAAGCATTGATCATTGTATGGATCTAATCCCTAGAGCTAGTTTACTAAATAAGGCACCTCATCAGTTGACACCTACTGAGAATCAGGAATTGAACTGACAGATTCAAGAGTTACTGGAGAAAGGTTTGATTAGAGAAAGTTTGAGTCCTTATGCAGTACCTATTGTATTAGAACTAAAGAAGAATGGAGAATGGAGAATGTGTACTGATTCCAAAGCAATCAATAAGATAATAGTGAAGTATAGGTTTCCTATACCAAGAGTGGATGATATAATGGACAGTCTGACTGGAGCAAAGTATTTCACAAAGATTGATTTGAAAAGTGGGTATCATCAGATCAGAATCAGAGAAGGTGATGAATGGAAGACTACTTTCAAGACAAAAGAAGGTTTGAATGAGTGGTTGGTTATGCCTTTTGGTTTAACTAATGCATCGAGTACTTTTTATGAGATTGATGAATGAAGTTTTGAAGAAATTCTTGGGTAAATTTGTGATTATATATCTTGATGATATTCAGATATTCAGTAAGGCTAGAGAAGAACATTTTTTGCATGTTAGACAAGTTTTGCAGAGATTGGAAGAGGAAAAGTTGCTGATAAATTTGAAAAAGTGTTCATTCATGAAAGAAGAGATTGTGTATTTGGGATTTGTTATTTCAGCTGATGGTTTGAAGATGGACCCTGAAAAGGTTGAAGCTATTTTGAATTGGCCTACACCTATGACTGCTATTGTGGTAAGATCATTTCATGGTTTGGCAAGTATTTATAGAAATTTCATAAGGAATTTTAGTTGAATTTGTAATGCTATGACTGAGACTATGAGAGGAGACAAAAGAGAATTCAAGTGGCACATGGAGCTGATAGAAGTTTTGAGACTCTGAAGTAGAAGGTTGTTGAATTACCTATTTTGGCATTACCTAATTTCAATAAGGTATTTCAAATAGAATGTGATGCAAGTGGAAGTGCAATTGGAGCTGTGTTGAGTCAAGAAGGTAAACCTGTTGCTTTCTTTAGTGAAAATTTGAATGATGCTAGAAGGAAATATTTTGTGTATGATCAAGAATTCTATGCTATTATTCAAGCACTGAAGAAATGGAGACATTATTTGATACTGAGTGAATTTTTGTTGTATACTGATTAGAAGGCTTTACAAGATTTGGGTAGTCAGAATAAGTTGAATCAGAGACATATGAAGTGGGTTGAGTATTTGCAGAGTTATGCATTTTTGATAAAGCATAAAAGTGGAGTCACTAATTGAGTTGTTGATGCATTGAGTAGAAGAAGATCTTTGATGACTGAGATGAAAATTGAAGTTCTTGGTTTTGATGAGATGAGAGGTTTGTATGAAAATGACCTTGATTTTTCTGAGCCATGGAGAAAGTGTAGAGCACCTATTCAAGATCAACAAGATACTAAATGGGATGAATATTTTATTCAAGAAGGTATGCTATTTAAAGGTATTTGATTATATATACTGAGAGGAGTAATGAGATCTAATTTGATAAAGGAGAAACATAGTAGTGGTTTTGTTGTACACTTTGGCATTAATAAAACAAGGAATTTGTTGAAGGAGAAGTACTTTTGTCCGTAGTTGTATAGAGATGTTCATAAATTTGTGAAAAGTTGTGGTATTTGTCAAGTTGCAAAAGGAGTAAGTCAGAATACTGGATTCTATACACTGATTATTGTACCTGAGAAACCTTGGATTGATATTAGTATGGATTTTTTTCTTGGCTTACCAAAGACAATAAGAGGTAATGATTCAATATTTTTTGTTGTGGATAGATTTTCTAAGATGGCACATTTTATACCTTGTAGAAAGACATTAGATGTAGTACATGTAGTAGATCTTTTCTTTAAGAAAATTGTCAAATTGCATGGATTACCGAGGAGTATTATCTTTGACTGAGACAATAAATTTGTTGGATACTTTTGGAAAACACTTTGGAAGAAATTTGGCACTAAATTGAAATATAGTTCTAGATTTCACCCACAAATCAATGGATAGACTGAGGTTGTGATTAGAAGTTTGGGAAATCTTTTAAGATGTTTAGTTGGAGACACACTGAGTAATTGGGATTCTATGTTAGCACAAGTAGAGTTTTCATATAATAATTCAATGAATAGGAGTACTGGAAATATACCATTTGCGATTGTGAATGGCACACAACTGAGAGGAATATCTTATTTGAGAGACATTGCTGATGAGAATAAGAAAAGTGCTGAAGTAGTAAAGTTTGTTGAATACATGAAGACATTACATGAAGATGTGAAGCTAAAGCTGGAAGATAGTAATCAAAAATACAAAGACAAAGTTGATAGATCAAGAAGACATAAGAATTTTGATGTTGGTGATGAAGTGATGGTTCATTTGAAGAAAGGTCAATTTCTTGTTGGAACATATGGAAAGCTGAAGATGAAGAAGTTTGGACCTTGCAAGATTCTGAAGAAATTTTATAGTGGAAATGCATATGAAATTGAGTTACCTGATGACATGGACATATCACTGATTTTCAACATTGTTGATTTGTATGAGTATCATGAACCTGATGAAGAAGTAACACTACTGATAGAATATCTTAAGAAGCAAAATGATGAAGTTGAACAGATTTTGAAGGAAAGAGTTCACAAAAGTACAAGAGGAAAACAATATATGGAATATCTAGTTAAGTGGAAGAATAGACCGATGGAAGATAGTTCTTGGATTTCATAGTCTAAGTTGGATGCAGCTCAGACTAGACCTACCAAATTATTTGGAGAATCATTTCAAAATAACCTCAGGTGTTTGATACAAGAGCATCTCGGGTCCTTGGCAATCCTATGTCACCTAAAATAATTTGGAGTTTTTGTCTATGTTGCTCAGTTTCTACTTTAACCAATTTGGTCTATAGTTGGTCAGTTTCCTTTGGTTACCGAGATTGGTTGGGTCTCTCTTGGGCAGTCGATTATTTAACTGGCACTCGGCATTATCTATCTGTTACTTGGTTATCTTGCTTACTGATGGGTTCAGTTTTGTTTCCTGTTATGGCTGATTGGTGCATTTATATTGGATCATAGAATTAATGTCTGTATCCATCATTGGGAAGCATGTGGTCCTAGATTTGACTGTTAATTCCATTAATTATGGATCTAAAGGCCAACTTAGCTTGGTAGCTTCTTGTATAAATGTAGTTGTTTGGTTGTAGTTTAGGAGTCAATTTTTTATAAAAGATAGTAGACATTAGATTGGAGATTTCTGATAGATCCTCGCATGTTTGAGGACTTCTTTAATTTATTGTAATATTAGGCCCTAATTGGGAAGGCCTTATAGCCTAGCATGTATGGTTCCAATTGATGATAATATATGAAAGATTTGGCATTCTTTCTCTCACTCTTGTTGTTTGTTGCTTTCGCATGTGTGTTGTAGGCTTGGATCATTAGGGTGTGCCATCCTTCGGCCACTCTTGCTCCCTGCCCTTGCATCAACTAGTGTCAAGTGACACAAAAAAAGAAAGTACACATCACACCACTTAATTTTACACATGGCATGCCAAATGGATAAATATATTTATATTTACACACATAATTTTCATCCAATTATGCACTTAAAAACACTTAGAAATAACATTCACTCATTCATCACATTTACAAATTTAAAACACATAACAATGAGGTCAATCTCTTCATAGAGTCAACCTTGGCCTTTTATAGTTTTCACATTGATCCATCCTTGTTTTCCCATATTTAAAACTATGGTGATGATCTTGCACACTCAATTCAGATATCAGTACCACATGAAATCATCACATATATAATCATATCAAAAGAGAAATAGGATCCATAATAACATTCAAATACGAATATATTGACAAACTGCATTTCATGTTTTCAACATATACATAAACCATATTGTATCCTATTTCTATAAGCATCACATGTAAGGTTATTTTTATTTAAATAAGTAACCCTAAGTCAAATGTGGAATGAATTCATTAGGAAATCAACATCATTACTATCTAAATTTCCTATTCCATAAGATAACGTAAATCAAAATGCAAAATTTAGAATTCAATTATCTGTTTATATCATAAAGTCAGTTTGAATCTAACATAAGCATATAAAGGTATGTATGAACAACATCATCCATATAAACATGTAAAATCATCACATAATGTCTAATGATAAGAAGTCATAATCAAAATAGGTCTAATATTCCAAAGCAATGTATCATCTAGATGGTCCATGAGTGAAAACATTAGTCGAGCTAAGATGGGTAGGGGTAGGACCTCACACTTCACTTGATCTCCACAGACTCAGGTGGGTGTACCTTCTTGATTTTCCATTTCCTAGTAAACCATACAATGGATGTGTGTCTTCTTAACATAGATTTTAAACATTCATCATACAAAACTTGTAAATAAAAGATTTGAGTTGATTTTTAAAGATTTTTCTACAACTTATGACCAGTGCTAAAATCCTAGGGCATAGAGTCTAGATGAATATACATTGGAACTAAAAAATATTAATGAAAACATTTCAAAACCCATGAAATTGTTAATATGATTTAGAACAACAAAGAGGGGGGGGTGAATCAGTTGTTCTTAGGTCCAGATGTATCTATTATACTTTCAAACACTTCAACAACTCAAATCTAATAACTAATAGCTACTTGGTCATTACATAATGTATACAAGAAACATATAACAATGCAGTCCACTATC
This sequence comes from Chamaecyparis obtusa, assembly GCA_027943335.1. Taxonomy (NCBI): domain Eukaryota; kingdom Viridiplantae; phylum Streptophyta; class Pinopsida; order Cupressales; family Cupressaceae; genus Chamaecyparis; species Chamaecyparis obtusa. The sequence continues at coordinate 16,907 of BSBK01006504.1, forward strand.
CAACAATATTTAACTTGCAAAAAATAGATATGTTCAAACCAAAAAATTCACACAAGTATTGATACCATGATTTATAGTGGAGACCCAATTTGAGAAAAACCACTTTGTAACATGCTATTGATATTTTCACTCTTCTGAAGTGAGCTCTATGAAAAGAAAACCCTGTCAAAGGTTTACAAACACATTTCTAGGTGTGACCTTGTTAAAGGATTTCAACCACCCTGTTAGGAGTGCACCTTGTTAGGGGACTTAAGTACTTTCCATTAGAATGCAACCTTTATTAAAGGATTTTGATTTTTACAATGATTAGAAAGTATATTTGATCTAAAAATATACAACTCACTTTGTAAATAATAGATCCAATTCTTACATATATGTTGGCTTACTGACTGAGTTCCATTTCCATCTCTACCACTGATCTTCTCATAAATCCCTTCAATCAATCAAAACTTTGATCAACTCCTTCACCTTCAGCCTTTCTTCTTATTTAGTCAATAACAACTCCAACATCTCTATCTCAACCTCACACTTAGGATTCCTTAATACCTCTTTGATTGGTGGATCCATCTTTTATCGCTTAATCTCCTCCGTAGATCTTAGGTTTAGGTCAGATTCAATAAATCCTTCCAACATTATGTTCTTCGTCCATCCTTCTAGAAACATCTTTTAATCTCTTTATTGGAATCACAATAAAATAGTTTACTGTGCATTAAATGCTCCAAATAGTCAATTAATAAAGTCAACATAATTTACATAATCTAAGAATTCAAACATGTCAGCTAGGAATCTAAATTCTTCCTCAAATGTAATTTACTAACACTCAGTCAATACTGTGTTCAACTCGTCGATCACCACTTGAAACTATTTCCCTCAGCTAATGTTGTCTCCCTTAGCAATACACTGATGTTCAATCAACACTAAATTTACTTGGCATATACTGGCTCGGTCAACACTAACATCACTCGACTTAAACTAGATTTCTTCACTTTTGCTCAGTTAAGCCTGCTTGTTCAGTCTTGCTTCTCACTTAGATAAACAATACATTATCTTATCATTATGCCACATAATCAAGTACTCATTGAAGTATCAAATAACTCAACCTTTCTCTAGGTTCTATTGTTATCACCCTTACCCTAATCCTGCTCATCACTCAATAGATATAGTAATTTCTTAGATAGCAATAGCCTTACCAGTTAAGGTCTGACATCGATGACAATACAACAATTGCTTCAATTGCAGTTTCCAACAATCTCCCTCTTTGGCATTGATGGCAACACCATATGAATAACACATGATTGACCAACCAATCCCAAATTTTTTAGTTCATCAAAAAAAAATTGTAATATCCTTAGCTTCATTCTGATTTTGAATCTCTTAGTCACTTAACTTGACCGACGACACAGTAACTCCCTCTGAATCTTTTTTGTGTCTCTTTCCTCTGAATCTCTCCCTCTTTCTTGATCTTCCATGAAATCTCACCATATGTTTTCATCTAACACATCTACCTATTTGACAATAATGCCAAAGCAACAACTAGAACTTTCATCTTTTAGATGTAGATGTCATCTTGTCAGCTCAGTAACAATATTTCTCCCTCTATCATCTTTTCTTATGACTGACTATCAACTTTTTTGTACTTTTCACAACTCTAGCCTACTCCTAAAGTGTGACCTTTTCTACATCAATTTGTTAGATACTCTTTGCAGCACATTTGATGTAGTGCTCCAAGCTTGACTAGGCAGCCTTAGTTAGGGGAAGAACCCCTAATTTTCCTCTTAGATATTCATGAGCCTCCTAAGGTAAACCTTGAATCCAATCTTCATTTTCTAATGCCTCCTTTGTTGTCTTAGGCTCAAATTCACATAGTAAACATGTAGGATCTCTTAACTTGCTTCTGGTCAGAACTCTAGTTTCTTTATCTCCAATGATTTTCTCAAGCTTGTGATGTCTCCTTACATACTATGCCAAAATAGGTTCATCTTTCTTTTCTCCTTGCTCTTCAGGTTTGTTAATAAGATTACCATATTTAGCCTCTAATTACTTGACAACCTCTTCTTAATACTCAACAACATCCTCCTGACACTTGGTAGCATCCTCCTGATGCTTGGAAATATCTCCCGGATGCTCAACATTGCTTACCTGAAACTCTACATCAGTGGCAAGTGTGTTACTTGCCTCTTCTTCTTCTATATAGATAAAAGATCTATAATCTTCACGTTCTCTTTTTCTTTGCTGTTCATTTTTCTCTGCATATTCATCAACCTTCACATTTAGACTTTCCACAATTTTGTTAGTGTTAGAGTTCAAACACTTGTAAGATTTAGTCTTTGTGGAATAGCCTAGGAATATGCCCTCATTACTTTTAGCATCAAACTTTTCATTCCTATTGTCAAATTTAACATGACATAGCCTCTTATGCCATAGCCATATATCATAAAGTTGTGCAACCAAACATGTCTCTTTAGATAGGTCTAGATAGAACAAATTACCTCTTGTCTATTCTCCACTCCCAATCAGTTCACCAGTGACATCAAATATTTTAGCCTTCCTATGATGAAATTCCACTTAGTAACTAGCTCTATTAAGTTGTGCAACACTTAGAAAATTATAGTTAAGACCTTCAACCCAATAAGAATTTTCATAAGTGATCTTATCAGTCAGCTTAATCAATCATTTACCCTTTACATGACATGGTGCAACATTACCAAACTTAACACTTCTACCTTTGTAATGATCTAGGGTATCAAATTTACTTTTATCACTAGTCATGTGGTGTGAGAAACCACTATCAATAATCCATTTACCATATTTTCTCACATAAGAAACAAGTGAAGTTTTCTCATCTTCATCAAACTCATCTTTCATAGCAACATAGACTACTTTAATTTCAAAATCATCATTATCAATGTTAGTTTCTTCTTCAACAATGTAGCAGGATTTCTTACCTTTATCCTTGTAGTCCTTGTAGCTTCAGAAAACTTTGTTTTCTTTCTTGTCCTTATACTTTCTTTCTCTGTCTTCATCCTTTTCATCCATGTTAGGACATCTTGTAGCTATATGGACAACTTTTTTTCATGAGAAACATATGATAGGAAGTTTACCTTTATACTTGCCTTTTCCTCTTTTCAATATTCTGGCCATAAGAACTTCAAGATCCTCTAGTTCTTCATCAGAAGTGTCACTATCACTTTCACTCTCACTGATGAATTTTTCTTTTTCCTTCTTAGACTTATGCAAAACCATTTGTGACTTGAATGGAGATTCAACATTAGCAACAATGAAGTCATCATAATTAGAAAGCTCAAAAGCAGTAAGCTTACCAACAAGACATTTCAGTGTTAGAGAATTACCAGGATTACATCTAGATTCTTGAACTGTTGAAATTTTGATGGCATATATAGGATGCAAAGTTCTCAATAGCTTTCCAATAACAGTCTCATCATCAATAGTTCCATTATCTCCTCTAATATAATTTACAATCTCCTTTATCCTACCACAATATTGAGCAATATTCTCATCTTCTTGCATTTTCATTTCATCAAACTTACCTCTTAGGCTTTCATCTTTTGCCCTTAGTACATTTATGTCACCACCATAGATGTTTGCAAGAGTGTCCCACATTTTCTTTACATTTGTGAAATCTTTAATTTCTTCAAATTCAAGATAGCTTAAGGCAGATGAAATCTCCAACATTGCTTGATTGTGTTCTTGTTTAGCTCTCATCTCCTCAATAGTCAAAGGTGCAATAGGTGTAACATAGTCATTTTCAACATAATATTTTACTGAGTCACCAATCCCAGCTAGATGTAGTTTCATCAGACTCTTCCATGCATGGAAGTTCTCCTTATTTAGCTTCAGTGCCTCCTTATACATCATGATCATTTACTTCAAGTACCTTTAAACTTGTTCTCTGTAAGCACCAACTGTTATGATACCAATTGTTAATATGATTTAGAACTATAGAGAGGGGGGGTGAATTAGTTGTTCTTAGGTCCAAATGTATAAAATAAACTTTCAAACTCTTCAACAAGTCAGATCTAACAACCAACAACTACTTGGTCATTACAGAATGCATATTAGAAACATATAATAGTGCAGTTCACTATCCAACAATATTTAACTTGCAAAACATAGAAATGTTCAAACCAAAACATTCACTCAAGTATTGACACCAGGATTTATAGTGGAAAACCAATTTGGGAAAAACCACTTTGTAACATGCTACTGATATATTCACTCTTCTGAAGTGATCTCTGTGAAAAGACAACCCTATCAAAGGTTTACAAAGACACTTCTAGGTGTGACCCTGTTAAAGGATTTCAACCACCCTATTAGGAGTGCACCTTGTTAGAGGACATAAGTACATTCCATTAGAATGAAACCTTGATTAAAATATGTTGACTAATACAATTATTAGAAAGTAACAATAATATTTGATCTAAAAACATACTACTCACTTTGTAAATAACAGATCTAATTCTTACATATACATTGGCTTACTGACTAAGTTCCATTTCCATCTCTACCACTGATCTACTCGAAAATACCTTCAAGAAATCCCAACTATGATCAACTCCTTCACCTTTAGCCTTTCTACTTATTTAGTCAATAACAACAACTCCAACATCTCTATCTCAACCTCACACTTAGGTTTCCTTAATACCTCTTCGATAGGTAGATCCATCTTTTTCCACTTAATCTCCTCCGTAGATCAGATTCAACGAATCCTTCCAACATTATGTTCTTCATCAATCATTTTAGAAAAATCTTTTAATCTCTCTATTGGAATCATAATAAAATGGTTTACTATGCATTAAATGCTCCATACAGTCAATTAATAAAGTCAACATAATTTACATAATCCAAGAATTCAAACATGTTGGCTAGGAATCTGAATTCTTACTCAAATGTGAATTACTGACGCTCGGTCAATACTGTGTTCAACTCCTTGGTCATCACTATGTAGCTCGGTCACCACTTGAAACTATTTCCCTTGGCTTATGATGTCTCCTTTGACAATACACTAATGTTTAGTCAACACTAAATTTACTTGACATATACTTGTTAGGAATGGGAGCACTGAGAAGGGGGGGTGAATCAGTGTTCACTGTATTTTAACTTTTCACTTTAATCTAAATACTGAATTAGAAATGCTTAAGTACTAAATTAAACATTCACATAAACATGAAACATGAAATCAACACATGACACCAATATGGTTACGGGGAAACCCAAATAGGTAAAAACCCCAGTGGGACTTGATACACACTAATATTCTGCACTACTGTTTTGTGATCCTTGTTAGAAGATCCTTTACCCTATTAGGAGTAGCTTTACAATGCTTTTAGTACAGTAGACCTTGTTAAGGGTTGGACCCTTTTAGGATTCTTCTACAATGATCCTTGTTAGGCAAGTGGACTCACTGTCCTAGAGCTCATTTCTCAAATGATGAAAGCTGCAACCTTCTGAGATCAGATATACACTATATCTACTGGTGAACTGTTGTTGTGATACTACTTGTCAGATCAGTTCATTTGGTGAGTTGATGCTTTGACCTCTTGAAAAGCTCTAATACATCATATGCTCTCTTTGCATACCTCTGCTCTACTTCACATCTCTATTTTCACTTCCATACTGAATACAATGGTTGCACCTTATATTTATGTGCTCATACCAATTATACAATTAGGTCATCCCTATAACTAATTACAAATAATGCTTCCAAATGAATTGGCTTAAGTGTGCTTACAATTATACATGTACATATGTCAGAAACCTAAATACAATGGGTGCATAACCTCTACAACATTAATTTACAATTGCAAACCAAAATAGTCACTGTCGGCTCTATGCTCTATTCTCTACTAGCACACACTAGCTGTGCAACTTCAACTAACTATAACTTTCACATCTTTGCATATCTACTTATGTTATCTTAGACTAAGCATAAGTATAGTCTAACAACCTTAACTTCTAGGGTGCATACCATAATTCATCAATACGCATGGTCGCAGGTGCTCTAAGCTACATGAACTCTGTATGCTATCCAATCTTCAACACTTAATTGATTTTTGATCTTTACACTTAGTGCGTTGACTCCAAACTACTATATGACTTTGTTTCCATAATGAAAACACTATATCTAGTCATATACTTCAGTATAGACAACTTTCCAACAATCTCCCCCTTTGTCATTGATGGCAACAAAGGAATATGACAAAGTTTCTAACTGTCCCTTTACAAAAAACATTTCATCTTCTATACATATTTATACACATAAACTTATATCTCCCTATACATCTTATATACTCCATATTCTATACAACTCCCCCTTTGACATTAATGACAAAGGTATATCAAAATCTTTATCTACATACACTTACTGAGAGAAAACATCTGGATATGAAATCTTGAGTTTATGGATCTCCTTCTTCCAAAAGGTTATCAGAGAATTGACTCTCTGTAGATGGGCACATAACACATATTGAAGCTTCTCCATCTTCTCCAATTCTCTACTCAGACCTTGATGATAGGTTATCATGGTTGCATCAATCTCCTTTATGTTTTGACTGAGAATGTCTAGTGTGGGTGCAAGAGCATTCCTCAATTGAATCTGTCTAGACCTTAACTTCTCCATTTCTTTCTCTGCCTTCTCAATTATGTCTAACTGACCTTGATAGACATTGTTACATATATTTACATTATTTGAAGTATCTAACACTGAAATCTTCACCTTCTCAATCATTACCTCTGCATTTTTTATCTTCTTAAGATGGTCATCAGTGAACTTATCTTGATCCATGGATTCTGCAATGAATTTCCTTCCTTGATCTGCAAACTCCTTCAATGATGCCTGACCAGACTTAAGAGAGTTCAATTCTAGTGCAAAATTACTCATCAGTTCATCTAGTCTCTTCTTTAAGTACTTCTCCTCTGCCACTATGGCTGCAGATTCTTCTAGGCTTGAGAAATTGACTTTGAACTGTGATAAAATTGTGCTCACATCATCCACCGAATGAAATTTTACTATCTTCTTATCCTCTGGCAAAAACCTATTCAATATATTTACTGATTCCACCAGGAGAGGATTTCTCATTACTTGTTTCTCCTTAGCCTTCTCCATTGCCAGGACATTGAACTTAATCAGGTCTTCTTCCTTCCATGAGTCCAAACTGCTAGTGTCAGGTGTGAAACTTGACAAAAATGATAACGAGGGAGTGATGGGAGTGTTGTCCACCACCTCTTGCTTCATCTTGACCAAATCAAGAGAAGACTCATCTTTCTTTTATACCTCTACTCCTTTCTTTTCTTCTTCTTTCTCATCAAATGTATTTTTTATGATTACTTCTTCTTGTTGAGTGGGAGGGGTATTTCTACATAAGATTTTTGCTTCCTCACTGCTGACAAATGCTTCCTCAAACTTTTCCAAGTCCTTATTAGTAGCTGCCATGGCTATTTCCACATTATCTATGATAATTCTGCTATCTTTGGGTGATTCTGACATGGGCATAGACTGATCTACTTCCATTTGAGTTTCTGCTATGGGTGCTAAGTCTTGAGGACCTATCATTGGTACATTAGTGGGTTCTGCCACTTTATCTTCTTTAATTGGTGCATGAGTGATGGGCATAGGAGGTGGTTTGATCTGTTGTTCCAAAAAAACTTTCTCAAATGCTTTTTCTATTTCCTTCATTATCAGATCATAGTCCTTGTTCATTATATGCAGATTTCTCATCTTTGTTTTAAGGTGTGGCTTTACCAAATCCAATATCAGATCTATTTCTTCTTTAGAACATACATGCAGAGTATCTTCTAAAACTCTTTCTCTTATTCTTTGATCTTCCTCATTTTCTTGTCTCTTCTGGTGTTCTAAAATGTCCCATACATTATCAAGAATTTCTATTTTCAATTCAAGAACTATCTTCTTGAACTTTATCATATGCTTGATAATCATTCCATGAATTTTTGACTTATCAATCTCACTATATGATTCTTAATGTTTCCCAACTTGATCAATTCTACCCTCATCAATAATTCTAGTGCTCAAAAAGTTAAGGCTAGGCCTGAATCCTACCTTAGGAGGTGCTTGAATGTTTCTTCTACTCCTTGTAGCACACAAGGATGGATGATCAGTGATAACTTATTTCTTCCTCTTGACCATTGGTTTATACTCTGGAGGAGTATCTTTGGGCGTAGAAGGAGTATTGTCTTCTTTATCCTTGTGACTGTCATCTTTTTCAATTTTTATCTTTTTCAACTTAGGATCTTCTTCTACTATTGTTGTGCCTTTCAATTCTAGGGAAATCTTCTCATCTCTTTCTTTATCAAGGTCTTCTTTTGATACACCATTAATCCTTAGAATCTCTGAAGTGACCTTTGCAACCTTTCTTTTTATTTCAGCACTATTCAGCTTAGCATCAACTTCTCTAGTCTTTTCTTCATAGGTTGCCCACCTAGGTTCATTGTCATCTTTGGGAGCTAATAGTAGTACCTATGCATAAGCTTCAAGAACTTGTTCTTCAACCTTATACCCAAGTGGATGAATCCACTTAGTCCTAGGTTCCATAACTTCCATACATGTAGTATCAATCTCCACCATGAAGCATATTGAATCTTTATACTTCTCTACAATACTCTCAGGAATCCTACACCTCATCTGCATCCTTTCCCTAAAGGTTTTCAATTCCAAGGTAATGAAATCTCTAAGTGTGCTTTCAGTGCATGCTTTGTTTGATATTTGTGGCATGGTAGGAATGGACTTGTCTAGATACAAGTTTGACACTTTACCAACTATATGAAGGTACATATAGATGATTAGAGACCCAAACCTAAATTCCTTAGTCTTGTCATGTTTGATAGCTTTGATATTTTCTATCAACTATGCATGTAATATCTCACACAAGTTGAACTCTCCATCTTCTTGCACAAGATAGATGGCTACTAGAATAGTGCCCGCAGACACATTATTCACCCTGCTGGTATGATGAAACCTATAACCAAGTATCATTGACATTAACTTAATGTTTGGTTGTTCTATAAATTCAATGGTGATGCCACACTTATAACTTTTGGATTTACACACTTGCTCCACCATTTTCCTAACATCCTTTCCCAGTAGAAGGATATTTCCTATCTTAGATAGGTCTGTTATCTCATGAATCAAGTGTCCTGTGATTCTTACTAGTACATCTCCAATCCAAAACAAATCATCATGTATTCTACTCAACAATATCTTTATCCATTCTTCCTCATAGAACTCATATGTCGTGCCATACTCAACAATGGGGTGATCATTCCATTTGGTGTATTCATTCATGAACATTTTGTCTAGTTTCAGCATTGTGTCCATGTGCGCCCTTAACCTATCCAGTCCAACAGGTTCCTTCTTACAATAGATGTAAGCCCTTATGTCTTCTACATGCATGATGCCCATCGGCGTGTGAGAAAATGCTCCCTCTAAATCATCTAGGGTTGATTTAAATGGGTACCTCTTGAAAACATACCACTTCTTCTTAGAAACATTAAAAACAATAGGAGTGGCCATGACTTACTCGATATTCTCTTTCCAAATGATCTCTGAGATGTTCTGATGGCTTTCAAACTGGCACAATGAGCTAGGGTTTCTTGCAACCAATCAAATGCAGTGCAATCATTGATAACTTAACCTCCAACTCTTCACAAGAACTTCCAAGGCTCAATTTTCTCTCTAATCACTTTGAGTATGAATACAATGAGTAAACAAACATCTTTTTTTGTACTTAAAGTAATAAATTCACCATTAATGCAACTCACGTAAACTAGGTTGTCACTTCAAATTTTCAAACTTGAGTTCTGCTAACAATCAACATGTGCACTATTTCACAAAGGTTCCAATACACTCCAATAGCTTAAGTCCAAAGGTGCATACTCTGAGGATGAGTATACTAGCCACGCAGGGGTCTAGAGCTAAATTAGCTCCCCCTATGACCCTGAGGGCCATTCATGCAGATGTAGAGGGTGTGTCCATTGGGGATGCATCCAATACATTACCATCAACACTTTCTTTCTTTCCATCTGACCAAATCATGCTCACATCTTCTGATGCCTTCACAAACTTGACTTCTACTTTAGGATCCAAAACTGGTTCTTAGGCCTTTTTAGGGCTTTCCTGACCTTGCATCCTTGATCTACAAAACTTCAAGATATGTCCAGCCTTGTTATAGGTGTGACAAATCACTGGAGGTCTATTATTCCTCGGTGCATTGACATGAGTCACCATTCTACATTGTTTTAATATATGACCATTATAGTTACATATCTAACATGTAACATTCTGAGAACTTCTTGCATTGGTCTGATTCTTATTTCTTTGATCATGCTAAATCCTATTCTTCTTACTAGTATTGCAATTTATTGCTCTATGACAAAATCTATTACATGTATAACAATAACCATTAAAAGACTTTACCTATGTACAGTTCCTTGTAATGTCTCCATGCTTGTTACATGCAAAAGAGGTGCATTCAATAGGCTTGCACTCATTTTTAGGAGGACTATCATTGTCTTTGGTTTGATCTTCAATCTTCTCAGTATCAGTAGATTTCTTTTGTCTCCTTTCTTTCTCACATCTTATCAATCTGATTTTGTGCTTCATTATATCCAATATAGCTAGTGTCTCCTTTGATTCTTCTTGCATACAACTATGATTCTACCAATTTAACACTGGTGTGTAATTTGTCAATATGATCCTTTGACTTCTTTAACTCAGATTCCAAGCTTTCTTTGATATTCTTTAGCTCCAAGATTTCTAAGTTTTCTTCCCTTAACTCTTCATTGAGTTGAAGGTTCTCCTTTACTTGTTCATTGTAGACATCTTGATTGTTCATTAGTTTTTCATCAAGTTCTTCAAGATGACTCAGTAAGGATGCATTTTCTTCATTCAACTTCTTGACTTTTTCTTCAAGATCATTGCTAGAGCATCCTTTCAAATCTTTTCTTAGTCTCTTGATAACTAATTGAGCATCACTGACTTTTTATTTTAGTTTTTCAATTTCTTTTTCTGAGTTGTCTAGGTCTTCAAGAGTTGTTTCAAGATTCTTCTTCAAATATTCTTTCTCCATGATCTCCTCAAGTGATTAAACTTCTTTGTTAAGGACCAGAGCTCTGATACCAATTGTTAGGAATGGGAACACTGAGAGGGGGGGGGGTGAATCAGTGTTCACTGTATTTTAACTTTTCACTTTAATTTGAATATTGAATTATAAATGCTTAAATACTGAATTAAACATTCACATAAACATGAAATCAACACATGACACCAATATGGTTACGGGGAAACCCAAATAGGTAAAAACCCCAGTGGGAATTGATACCCACTAATATTCTACACTAGTGTTTTGTGATCCTTGTTAGAAGATCCTTTACCCTATTAGGAGTAGCTTTACAATGCTTTTAGTACAGTAGACCTTGTTAAGGGTCAGACCCTATTAGGAGTCTTTTACAATGATCCCTATTAGGGGAGTGGACTCACTTTCCTAGAGCTCACTGCACAAATGATGAAGGCTACAACCTTCTGAGATCAGATATACACTATATCTACTGGTGAACTATTGTTGTGACACTTCTTGTTAGATCAGTTCCTTTGGTGTGTTGATGCTTTGACCTCTTGCAAAGATCTAATACATCATATGCTCTCTTCACATACCTCTACTCTTCTTCACATCTCTATTTTCACTTCCATACTAAATACAATGGGTCCACATTATATTTATGCGCTCATACCAATTATACAATTAGGTCGGCCCTATAACTAATTACAAATAACACTTCCAAATGAATTGGATTAAGCATGCTTACAATTATACATGTACATATGTCGGAAACCTAAATACAAAGGGTGCATAGCCTCTAAAACATTAATTTACAATTGCAAACCAAAATAGTCATTGTCGGCTCTATGCTTTGTTCTCTACTGGCACACACTGGCTGTGCAACTTCAATTGATTGTAACTTTCATATCTTTGCATATCTACTTATGCACTCTTAGAATAAGCATAAGTATATTCTAAAAACCTTAACTTCTAGGGCACATACCATAATTCTATTGGAAATATAGATGCAGTAACTAAGAGGGGGGGTGAATCAGTTAACCACAAAAATATTACCACTGATCCCTTAAATATCTTAACAAATTATTTACTGTGCCACTCGGTAAATATACAAAGAAATGCTAAAAACTTGATCTTTGAAGTGTGTAATAATTAAACTATTCTTAAGCATTCATCACTGATTAACTTACATGAATAAAGAAAATAACATGAACACAAGAGACACCAGATTTAACGTGGAAACCCAATATGGGAAAAACCACCAATGTAACTAGTTACTATTTTTCACTCTTCTGAAGTGATGTCTGGTTAGAAGCCAACCCAGTAAAAGGTTACAAAACACACTATTAGGTGTGACCTTGTTAGAGGATTTAATCACCCTGCTAGGAGTGGCCTTGTAAGAGGTCTTGAAATAATTCAATAGAACTGTTACCTTGTTAGGGGATTTACAAAATGGTTGTTAAACCAACTCAGTTAAGAGATTTTTATATCACTGCTACAATTTCTAGAGAGTAACAATGAAATGACCTACAACTGAATTGCTGAATATAGATCTCTATTCTGTTTCACTAGATCCTTACTGATTAGTTAAATCTTTGCTGCTCCTCAAGGATATCTGACCATCCTTCAAAATTTGCACACACCTTTCTTCAAAATGATTTCTGCATGCTGTATATCTTTTATTCACCACTTGACCTTCTATATATATATATGTCATTTCATAATCATTTAGATTGTCAAGTCGACACTAATAATTATTATAACAGTCAGCTGGGATAAACAAACTGTAATAACAAAATTCTTTGAAAGGGTCGACCTTGCTCGGTAAACATTAATCCGAAAAATATTTCCTTCGGTGACCGAGAGAACTTGGTAACCACAGTGAATTCTGCAACATCCTTTGGAGACCGAGAGAGCTCAGTAACCACTAATTTTACTTCGACAACCGAGGAGGCTTGGTTAACATTGTTACCCTATCATGTTTCCTTTAGACACCTGAGAGAACTCGATAGACACTAAAAACCACCTAGCTGACTAACTGAACTCAGTAGATACTGAGAACCACTTAGCTGACCGACTGAACTCGGTAGATACTAAGAATCGCTTAGCTAACCGACTGAACTCGGTAGATACTAAGAGTGATATTTGATATGACATTTGTGTGACATCAAAGACAACACATAGCTAATCCAACAATGTCCTTTAGACAATTGTATCCAACAATCTCCCTCTTTGGCATTGATGGCAACACAACATGTCATAGCACAATGAAATTTCACAGAGAAACCAAGAGTAAGAAACATATCCTTAGCTTCATTCTGATTCCTATCATCTTCAAACTTCTTTCTCTAACTGAGAACTCTCCCTCTTAACTTCTCAAATTATTCTTCTTAGAAATTTCTTGAAATGACAGCAAACTCTCCCTCTTTGACAACACATGCCAAAGACAACTTACACAATTTTGGTAAATATCAATGTACCTTATGTACTGATTCATATGCAATGATTCCCTGACTATGCTGCATCAATTGATTGATCTTCAACATGTTATGGTTGATGCATCACTAAAACTTGATTTAGTGAACCTCAGACAGGGGAGTGACCCCTAACTTCCCTCTTAGATACAAGAATGCATCCTTAGGTAGTGGCTTGGTGAAGATATTTGCAATTTGTTCTTTTGTGTGAATATATTCCAATCTAATTTCCTTGTCCTACACCAATTCTCTGACAAAGTGATATTTAATTGCAATGTGCTTGGTTTTGGAATGCATTACTAGATTCTTTGAAATATTTATTGCACTTGTATTATCACAAAACATAACAACTGGTTCTTTGATCTCAACCTTCATGCCTTCCAAAAGCTATTTAAACCATATAATATTAGAGCAGTTTACTGCTGCAGCAACATATTCTGCTTCTGTTGTGGATTGGGATGTGCAGTTTTGCTTTTTACTAGTCTAAGATACTAACCTCTTGCCAAGAAAGAATGCTCCACCACGTGTACTCTTTTTGTCATCAATGTTTCCTACCCAATCAGCATCAGTAAACACTTTTAAATCTAGATTGCCTCCAAATTTATACCACAAGCCATAATCTTTAGTTCCCCTTAAATACCTCAAGATTCTTTTGATTGCCATCATGTGATTTTCTCTGGGTTTAGCCAAGAATCTTGCCACTATTCCAACTGCTAAGGCAATATCAGGCCTTGTGTGTACTACATACTATGATTTTCCAATCATTGATCTGTATAAGGTCTGATCTACTTCTTTTGAATCATCATCTTTGGTAAGCTTCAATCCAGTACACATGGGTGTACCAACTAGTTTTGAATCTTCCATACCAAATTTCTTAAGTATTTCTCTGATATATTTAGACTGAGTAATGTAGATACCATTTTTGTTCTGCTGAATCTGAAGTCCAACAAAGAATTTTATCTGACCAAACATAGACATTTCAAATTCTTTGTTCATAAGCTTTGAAAATTCTTTGCACTAATCATCATTTCCTGTAAACACAGTATCATCCACAAATATTTCTGCCAAAACAATTTTGTTATCTAATCCTTCTTTGATGTATAAATTGTTATTGTTGTTAGCCCTTTTGAAATCAATCTGAGTAAGATATTTATGTAATCTTTCATACCATGCTCTAGGAGCTTGTTTTAGACCATACAATGCTTTGTGTAATTTGTAGACCATATCCCTTTTGTCTGGATCAATAAAACCTTCAGGTTGCTCAATGTAGACTTCTTCCTCAAGAATACCATTGAGAAAAGTAGATTTGATATCCATCTGATATACCTTAAATCCTTTATGTGCTGCATATGCAAGTAAAGTCCTCACACCTTCTAATCTTGCAACGGGAGAAAAAGTCTCTTCATAATCTATTCCTTCTTCTTGAGAATATCCTTTACATACCAATCTTGCTTTATTTCTTGATACTTGACCATCTTCATTCAACTTATTTCTGAATACCCATTTTATCCCAATTACATTTTTATCTTTAGGCCTAGGTACAAGAGACCATGTCTTATTTTTCTCTATTTTCTCTATTTCTTCATTCATAGCCTCAATCCAACTTTCATTGACTAATGCATCTTTGACATTTTTAGGTTCAAAATCAGCAAATAAACATGTACCTTTTAGTTTACTTCTTGTCATAGTACCATCTGATTTGTTTCCAATAATCTGATCTGGTTTATGATGCTTTCTAATGTACTTGGCTAATACAGGTTCCTTGCTTCCTGAATGAGTTACATTTTCATCTTCTTCATCTTCAGGTTTAGATTGCTTGAGCTTGATAGATACTTGCTTGGTAGCTTCAGATTGAGACTCGGTACTTTGTGACTCAGTCTGAACTTCTTCTTGTGACTCGGTTACTGTACTGGGCTCGGTAGATGTAGTCTCCTTACATGTGTCTAGCAATGTATCAGGTTTGATGTAAACAAATTTTTTGTAGTCCTCTGGTTCCTTTTTGCTTTCTTCTTCAATCTTTTATGCAAACTCATCAATTCTCACATGTGCACTTTCTATGATTTTGTGAGTAGACAAATTTAGACATCTATATGCCTTACTTTTGCAAGAATATTCTAAAAATATTCCTTCATCACTTTTTACATCAAATTTTCCTTTTCTAGATTCTTTTAAGATGTAACATTTAGTACCAAATACTTTTAGGTAACTTACATTTGGTTTGTAGCCATACCATAACTCATATGGAGTCTTGAATGTGTCTTTTCTCAGCTGTACTCGGTTCAAGGTATGAACTACAGTGTTGATAGCTTCCTTCCAGTATTTCATAGCAATGTTCTTTTCAATTATTAGAGTCCTTGCATCATCCATGATAGATATGTTCCTTCTTTCAGCTATTCCATTCTGCTCAGGAGTTCTCGGGGTTGATACCTATCTTTTGATTCCTCTTTCAATGTAGAAATTATTAAATTCATGGGAGATGAATTCACCACCTCTATCTGATCTCAAGCATTTTATTCTTTTTCCTGTTTCCTTTTCTACTCTTACTAAATACCATTTGAACTTCTCAAATGCTTCAGACTTTTCTCTTATATACATAACAGTCATCATTCTAGAATAATCATCAACAAAGAGAATAAAGAATTTTTCTCCGGTATAGCTCTCAATTCCAATAGGTCCACATAAATCAGTATGCACAATTTCCAAAATATCTTCAGACTGATAGTTTTTACTTTTGAAACTAGACTTTCCCATTTTACCAATTTGACAATTCTTGCATAGACCAACATCAAGTTTCTTCAAAGTAGGAATACCTCTTACTTTCTTGAATTTTCTTATTTTCATCATGTTGTCAAAATTTACATGACATAACCTTTTGTGTCATAACCAACTTTCTTCAATTTGAGCAATAAAACATGAGTAATCACCAAGATCAAGATAAAACAGGTTACCTTTGGTTTGTTTGCCTGATCCTATCAGTTTTCCTTTGTCATCCAACAGTCTTGCTTTGCCATTCATGAATTCAACCTTGAATCCAATGTTGATTAGCTGTGCTACACTTAGAAGATTATGCTTTAGTCCTTCGACCCAATATGCATTATCACATATAAGTTCTTTGGTTAATGAAATTTGTCCCTTTCCTTTTATACAACAGGGTTCATTGTTTCCAAACCTTACATTACCACCATCAAAGTTTTCAAAGTGTTCAAACTTGGTCCTGTCACCAGTCATATGATGTGAACATCCACTATCTATAATCCATGTATCATTCTTGCTTATATGAGAGATAAGTGCCATCTCATCTTCATCATTATTAGATTCATCTTTTACAGCAATGAAAACAATTTCTTCTTCACTATCATCTGAATCTTTAGCTAAAAAACATGTTTTCTTACCTTTATCCTTGAATGATTTGAAATTTTTCTTGCCATTGTACTTGTAATTTTTCTTCTCATCTTTGCTTTGCTTGTTTGGACACCTAGCTGCAATATGACCAATTTCTTCACATGAAAAATAGATTAAGGGAGTTTTACCTTTGTATTTTCCTTTGCATCTTGAATACTTCTTTGCAAGTAATGCTTCAATAACTTCAAGATCGCTATCAAAAATTTCCTCTGATTTTTCTTCACTTTCTGATTGGATTTTCTTCCCTTTCTTGAGTGAAAGTTTGGCCTCAAAAGCTAATTCAATATTTTTAGAAGTTGGAACATAGTTGTCATAGTTATCTAGTTCAAAGGCTGTCAATCTTCCAACTAAGGCATCCAAAGTTATATTGTGATTTTCTTCACATCTTCTTTCTTGAATAGCAGAAACTCTTATTGCATAAATAGGGAGTAATGTTCTAAGAACCTTACTTATAACCGTTTCATCATCAATTTTTCCTCCAGAAGCTCTGATTGCACTAACACTTGTCTTGATCCTTTCAACATATTTTGCAATGTTTTCTTCTTCTCTCATTTTCATTTGATCAAACTGTCCTCTTAGGCTCTCTGCTTTGGCTCTCTTCACATTGTCATCACCACCATAGATTTTCTTTAGCTTGTTCCACATTTCATGAGAAGTTGTGCAGTCTTTGATTTCATCAAATTCTTCATAGCTAAGAGCTGATGCAATGTTTATCATCATAGTGTTATGGTTCTTCTTCTCTGCAATGTCTTCAACAATTAATGTGCCAGTAGGAATTGTATATTCTTGATCAATATATTTGCATCCTGAATAACCAATGGAAGCTAGATGTAGTCTCATGAGACCTTGCCATGCTGAAAATTTATTTCTGTTAAGCCTTGGAATTTCTCTTTTGTAAGACATCTTGATCTTTAGCTTAGGTCCTTGAAACCCTTCCCGCAAGCACCAAAAGCTCTGATACCAATTGTTGGAAATATAGATGTAGTAACTAAGAGGGGGTGAATCAGTTAACCACAAAAATATTACCACTGAAATATCTTAACAAATTATTTATTGTGCCACTCGGTAAATATACAGAGAAATGCTGAAAACTTGATCCTTGAAGTGTGTAATAGTTAAACTATTCTTAAGCATTCATCACTGATTAACTTACATGAATAAAGAAAATAACATGAACACAAGAGACACTAGATTTATCGTGGAAACCCAATATGGGAAAAACCACCAATGTAACTAGTTACTATTTTTCACTCTTTTGAAGTGATGCCCAGTTAGAAGCCAACCCAGTAAAAGGTTACAAAACACACTGTTAGGTGTGACCTTGTTAGAGGATTTAATCACCCTGCTAGGAGTGGCCTTGTAAGAGGTCTTGAAATAATTCAATAGAACTGTTACCTTGTTAGGGGATTTACAAAATGGTTGTTAAAGCAACTCGGTTAAGAGATTTTGATATCACTGCTACAATTGCTAGAGAGTAACAATGAAATGACCTACAACTGAATTGCTGAATATAGATCTCTGTTCTGTTTCACTAGATCCTTACTGATCAGTTAAATCTTTGCTACTCCTCAAGGATATTTGACCATCCTTCAAAATTTGCACACACCTTTCTTCAAAATGATTTTTGCATGTTGTATATCTTTTATTCACCACTTGACCTTCTATATATATATGCCATTTCATAATCATTTAGATTGTCAAGTCAACACTAATAATTATTATAACAGTCGGCTGGGATAAAAAAACTATAATAACAAAATTCTTTGAAAGGGCCAACCTTTCTTGGTAAAAATTAATCTTGAAAATATTTCCTTCGGTGACCGAGAGAACTTGGTAACCACAGTGAATTCTGCAACATCCTTTGGAGACCGAGAGAGCTCGGTAACAACTAATTTTACTTCAATAACCGAGGAGGCTCAGTTAACACTGTTACCCTGTCATGTTTCCTTTAGACACCCGAGAGAACTTGGTAGACACTAAAAACTGCTTAGCTGACCGACTGAACTCGGTAGATACTGAGAACCGCTTAGCTGACCAACTGAACTCGGTAGATACTAAGAGCGATAATTGATATGACATTTGTGTAACATCAAAGACAACACATAGCTAATCCAACAATGTCCTTCAAACAATTGTATCCAACAAATTTATCCATATGCATGGGCACAGGTGCTCTGAGCTGCAAGAACTCTTTATGTTGTCCAGTCTTCAACACTTAACTGATTTTTGATCTTTACACTTAGTGCGCTAACTCCAAACTGCTATATGACTTTTTTTCCATAATGACAACACTATATCTAGTCATATACTTTAGTATAGACAACTTTCCAACAATACCGGTTCGATCGACACTAACATCACTTGGCTTAAACTAGATTTCTTCACTTTTTCTCGGTTAAGCCTACTTGTTCGGTCTTCCTTCTCACTTAGATAAACAATACATTACCTTATCATTGTGCCACATAATCAATCATTATGAAAAGCCATAAATCACTCTTGATAAACTCAGGTTGATTTTTGAGTTAACAAGAAATCAGGAATAGATCAACTCATAAAATCATGCAAAAGCACTTTTTAACTCGAAATAGAGTTTAGTTCACATTTTCAACTCACAATCCCATGTTGAGTTTGGAAAGTTAACAAATTAAAATTGATAATTGATTTAAAGTTGACTTCTTTTTTGATTGTGGATGATTTAATATGAATTTATTTAACAATAAAGTGATTTATTCTCAATTATTAAATCAATGAACTAAAACAATTGATTTATGGTTTAATCAATTATTAAATCAAATTTTATTCCAAAACTATATCATTAAATATTGATAATTGTATTTAATTAATTAAATAAGAATTGAATCAATTATTCGTAGGATTTTTTATTTATTGTCAAAATTAAATAATATAAATTAGGAATGAATACAATTAAATCTAATTAAATAATTAAGTGGCAATATTAAACTTAATTAATCAAATATTCAAAATATTCAATTATTCAAATTTTAGGATAAATATGATTTATCACCAAATAACACTTAATTTGGATAATTAGATAAATTAGGAAAATCAGGGAATATTCCCTGATGTAGAATTAGGATAATCAATTAGGGTTTTGATAAACTGATGTGCAGATGTGTCTTAGGTTAACACTTTGATGTTGATTTCGATTGATTTGATGATGTAGGAGGTCAATGAACCTATAGCCCATTTTTGGGGTATTACATTTTGCCCCTCTTTGAATTACTGTGTGAAGCGCAGTGGTTCAAAGATTAATCTATTTTTGATGATGATGTGGACTCAGTCAAGCGGTGGAGAAATTGATCCTGAGAGATTAACCAATTCTGAGACAGAAACCAATTGATAGGTTTGAAGATGTTGATGATTTAGGTCCTGGTTGACCAAAGAATCAAGATGATGCTAACTATATCAACAATGAACTAGTGATTACGAAGAAGTATTAAAACGCCTGATTCTGAACCAATGATTACAAAGAAATGACTGTCCTGACTCTAGACCTGATTGTCCAAAGGAATCGAAAGGGTGCCAAATCTAAACCCTTCAGTTATGAAGAACCAAGGAAATAACACAACTTAACTGATGGTTATGAAGAGGTGATACAGTTTGGACAATTAAGAGAATATCAAATTGATATGGATCTTGATGAATCTGATATGCCCCAAGCGATGTGCCCCAAGTGTCGAGGTCTTTTGATGAATCAACAACTAGATGTGGTTGTTGTCTTGATTACTAAAAGAATGATTTGATTTAAAGATTCAATTGATTTGCAATACCATGCCCCCTTCGAGATGAAAATCAAAATATAAGAAGAAAAGTTGGCATTTAAATAGTTTAGAAGCATGTTAATTGATTTGAGAAGTGGTTGTGCACGTCTGAAGACACGTTCTACATCATTTGGAGGTCTTGAAGACCAAGTTTGACCAAGTTTGACCATGACTTGACCATGGTGGACCCAGTTGAAATTTTGATAGTTTGATGTACAATAACTAGTTAAGTTGAATTCTAGATTCTATTGATGGTTAGAAGGTTTATTATGCAAGCAGTCGACCATCATGGGTCCAAAAATTTTAAATCATCATTTTGATAATGTAAATGATCTTAGATTTTGATTTCAATCCTGAAAATGGGTTCAGAACATTAAAATTATCTAGGGGTGCAATTTTCATGCAAAACGGAGCACTTTGAAAAATTAGATCAAAACCTATATAAGGGCCAAAAGGGTCATTTTCAAATCATTATTCCTTTTGACTTTTACAAACTTCTATGGAGCCCTCTAAGAGAAAAATGGACAAAATGAAAGTTCCAGTCTCCTCACATCAATTCAAGCATAGCCGGTGGCACCAGCGATCTCCCCAATATGGGAACTCGATAAGTGGACCTTTTTGCCTCTTTGTGAATTCAAATTTTCTATGTTTTAAGCATTTTTAGGATCTTTTCATACATTTTTAGATTTTTGAATTTTTGCATCACAAAAATTCATACAATAGTCCAGTAGGACTCATACGAGTTTTGAATTACATTTAGAGAATTATCCCCATTTAAATTGTAACTCATATGAGAGGGACCCATATGTCGTACAACATTTCATCGGGTCCCTTAAGTGTTGTACGAGAACCTGTACATTGTCATGTATGCATGAAATGTCATGCGGGAACCCATAGTAACTCATACAAGTTTTGACACCAGTCTTAAAACTTGTATGAAAAATAGTGAGTGTTTTTCTCATCCTTAGTTCAAATTTTTGATCTTTTTGATTTCTTAGGCTGATTCCTTAGCATTTAATGCACCTTCTAAAGTATTCAATTTTTCAATTTCTATGCTTATAGCCTAATTTTTTACCAAGTTACTAATAGGTTACCCTATTTTTGTTCTATGTAGATTCATTATCTAGATGTACATGTACAGATATCACATCCGGCTACCCAAAGACTCTGTGTATCACTGTCTAACCGTCTTAGAGTGCACCTAGCTACCTACAGTTTCGAGTATCTTATCTGGTTGCCTGAGATTTGGGTGAACCATGGTTTTCTTACTGCGTTGATTGAGAGATTCCATTCAGAGACTTAGCATTTCACCTTCCTACCAGAGATTTGTATAGGATTTTGCAGATGCCTATTCATGACCCTCATCCTAATTATATTAGTGTAGGGAATGCTGGTCTTCATGCCTTTAGGATTCTATTTGGTGATGATGATCAGCTAGCTCAGTCCATCTCCTGGGAGGCTCTGGTATATCTAGATATGGGTAGACTCACATATTAGAGTGCATCATAGCAGGGATCATCATGTATGACCATCAACAGAATAGTTTTTTGATGGGCTGGGCCCTAATGGTAGCACGTTTGATGGCTAGTCCCTCTAAGCTATGATGGGGTTAGTTCCTACTTGCTCACATGTTATCACAAATGCATGAGATAGTGTATCATCAAGACAAATCTTTTTCTTCTAGTGAATTGGTTCTATAGATTTGGGTGTGGGAGCACATCCTGATATGTCAGCCTATATGCGGCGAGGGTAGGTAGCCATAAGAGCCATTGATACATAGGTACTCTGGATATATCACATAGGTCTAGATAGGCATCACAAAGTACTAGAGGTGTGTCTTAGATGACATGAAATTTGTCATTTGGAGACCATACCTACATGTGGAGGCATGGCCAGTTGCACATGCTCGGTTTGGATATTTCTGTCAAAGTTGGGTGCTGATAGGTCATTCTACCACTTTCTTGGAGAGATTCATCATCACACATGTATGGAAATAGTATGGCATCATATAGGATGCACCACAAGATTATGCCACTTATTCACATTTGGTTTGAGAGTTGGGATTAGGATGGACAGCTCGATTATCTTATGCTCTTTGCAGTCAGGAGTATACTGGATATGTTGCCATAGATTGGGTTTACAGGCTGTAGGTTGTCGATGCAGGTGTGAATGATGCATTTTGACACAAGGTAGGGATGCAAGAGGGGCTAGAGGATGGTGCACCCTAATGATCCAAGCCTACAACACACATGCAGAAGCAACAAACAACAAGAGTGAGAGAGAGAATGCCAGATCCTTTAGTTTATTATCATCAATTTGAATCATACATGTCAGGCTGTAAGGCCTTCCTAGTTACAGCCTAAAATTACAATGAATTACAAAAGTCCTCCAATCATGTGAGGCTCTACTACCAATGTCTAATCTAATCCTTCTATCTTCTATCCAAAACTCCCTAAAACTACCGCCAAACATCTACATTTATACAAGAAGCTACCGAGTTGATTCGGTCTTCAGATCCACAATTAATGGAAGTAATGGTCAAATCTGGGACCACACACTTCCCAATGATGGATACAAACATTAATTCCATGATCCAATATAAATGCACAAGTCGGCCATAATAGGAAACAAAACTACACCCATCGGTAAGCAAGATAATCGAGTAGCAGATAGACAATGTCGAGCGCCAGTGAAATAACTGACCGCCCAAGAGATAACCAACCACACTCGGTAACCAAAGGAAATTGACCAACTACCGACCAACTCAATAAAAGATGAAACTTAGCAACATAGACTAAAAATTCCAAATTCTTTTTGGGGACACAGGATTGCCAAGGACCCAAGATGCTCCTGCATCAGACACCTGGGGTTATTTTGAAATGATTCTCTGAATCATTTGGTAGGTCTAGTCTGAGCTGCATCCAACTCAGACTATGAAATCAAAGAACTATCTTCCATTGGTCTATTCTTCCACTTTACTAGATATTCCATGTACTATTTTCCTCTTGTACTTTTTCCAACTCTTTCCTTCAAAATCTATTCAACTTCATCATTCTACTTCTTAGGATATTTTATCGATACTATCACTTCATCATCAGGTTCATGATACTCATACAAATCAGCAATGTTGAAAATTGGTGATATGTCCATGTCATTAGGTAACTCAATTTCATATGCATTTCCACTGTCAAATTTCTTTAGAATCTTGCAAGGTCCAAACTTCTTCATCTTCATCTTTCCATATGTGCCAATAGGAAACTAGCCCTTCTTCAAATAAACCATCACTTCATCACCAACATCAAAAGTCTTATGTCTTCTTGATCTATCATCTCTATCTTTCTATTTTTTATTACTATCTTCCAGCTTTAGCTTCACATCTTCATGCAATGTCTTCATATATACAACAAATTTTACTCCTTCAACACTTTTCTTATTATCATTAGCAATGTCTCTCAAATCAGATATTCCTCTCAGTTGTGTGCCATTCACAATCTCAAATGGTGTCTTTCTAGTACTCCTATTCATTGAATTATTATATGCAAACTCTGCTTGTGCCAACACAGAATCCCAATTACTTGGTGTGTCTCCAACTAAACATCTCAAAAGATTTCCCAAACTTTTGTTCACAACCTCATTCTATCCATCGATTTGTGGGTGAAATGTAGAACTATATTTCAACTCAGTGCCAAATTTATTCCAAAGTGTTTTCCAAAAATATCCAACAAATTTACCATCTTGGTCAGAGATAATACTCCTCGGTAATCCATGCAATTTGACAATTTCATTAAAAAAAAGATATGCTACATGTACTGCATCTGATGTCTTTTTACAAGGTATAAAATGTACCAGTTTAGAAAATCTATTCACAACAACAAATATAGAATCATTACCTCTTACTATCTTCGATAAGCCAAGAACAAAGTCCATACTGATGTCAATGCAAGTTTTCTCAGGAACAACAATCAGTGTATACAGTCCATTATTCTGATTTACTCCTTTTACAACTTGACAAAGACCACAACTTTTCATAAATTTCTAAACATCTCTATACAAATGCAGCCAATAGTACTTCTCCTTAAGCAAATTCCATGTTTTATCAATGCCAAAATGTCTAGCTAAACCACTACTATGTTTCTCTTTTATCAAATTAGATCTCATTACTCCTCTTGGTATACACAACTGAATACCTTTAAACAACATACCTTCTTGAATGAAATATTCATCCCATTTAGTGTCTTTTTGATCTTGAATAGGTTCTCTACACTTTCTCCATGGCTCAGAAAAATTAGGGTCATTTTCATAAAAACCTCTCATCTCACCAAAACCAAGAACTTCAATTTTCATCTCGGTCATCAAAAATCTTCTACTCAATGCATCAAGAACTTAGTTAGTGACTCCACTCTTATGCTTTATCACAAATGTATAACTCTGCAAATTCTCAACCCATTTCATATGTCTCTGAATCAACTTATTCTATCTAACCAAATATTGTAAAGCCTTATGATCAGTATACAACAGAAATTCATTCGGTATCAAATAATGTCTCCATTTCTTCATTGCTTGAACAATACCATATAATTCTTGATCATACACAAAATATTTCCTTCTAGCATCATTCAACTTTTCACTAAAGAAAGCAACAAGTTTACCTTCTTGACTCAACACAGCTCCAATTGCACTTCCACTTGCATCACATTCTACTTGAAATACTTTACTAAAATCAGGTAATGCCAAAACAAGTAATTCAACAACCTTCTACTTTAGAGTCTCAAAACTTCTGTTAGCTCCATGTGTTCACTTGAATTCTCTTTTGTCTCCTCTCATAGTCTCAGTCATAGCATTACAAATTGAACTAAAATTCCTTATGAACTTTTGGTAAAAACTTGCGAATCCATGAAATGATCTTACCTCAGTAGCATTCAAAGGTGTAGGCCAATTCAAAATAGCTTCAACCTTTTTAGGATCCATCTTCAAACCATCAGCTAAGATAAAAAATCCCAAATACACAATCTCT
Source organism: Chamaecyparis obtusa (assembly GCA_027943335.1). Classification (NCBI taxonomy): domain Eukaryota; kingdom Viridiplantae; phylum Streptophyta; class Pinopsida; order Cupressales; family Cupressaceae; genus Chamaecyparis; species Chamaecyparis obtusa. The sequence goes on from BSBK01006504.1 coordinate 42,666, forward strand.
TCTTTCATGAATGAACACTTTTTTAGATTTATCAACAACTTTTCCTCTTTCAGTCTCTGCAAAACTTGTCTAACATGCAACAAATGTTCTTCTCTAGTCTTACTGAATATCATAATATCATCAAGACATACAATCACAAATTTACCCAAGAATTTATTTAAAAATTCATTCATTAGCCTCATAAAAGTACTTGGTGCATTAGTTAAACCAAAAGGCATAACCAACCACTCATACAAACCTTCTTTTGTCTTGAAAGTAGTCTTCCACTCATCACCTTCTATGATTCTGATCTAATGATACCCACTTTTCAAATAAATCTTTGTGAAATACTTTTTTCCAGTCAAACTATCCATTATGTCATCCATTCTTAGTATAGGAAACCTGTACTTCATTGTTATCTTATTGATTTCTTTGGAATTAGTATACCTTCTCCATTCTCCATTCTTCTTTAGTGCCAATATAGTAGGTACCACACAAGGACTCAAACTTTCTCTGATCAAACCTTTCTCCAGCAACTCTTGAATTTGTCAGTTCAATTCCTGATTCTTAGTAGGTGTCAACTGATGGGGTGCCTTATTTGGTAAACTAGCTCCAGGGATTAGATCCATGCAATGATCAATGCTTCTTTTCGGTGGAAAACCATTAGGTACATTATTAGAAATAATATCACTATACTTGGTGAGTAACTTATCAATCTCCTCAGGGACATTATCCTCTATTTTCTTACTTGGCGTATTAGGAATCACAACAAAACATACATCATTCTTCTTCAAAGAATTAACAAACTTTCTTCCTTCCATCAAGAAAACCTTCATAGATGTGAAAACATTACTAATAGGTTCTTCCATCAATGGTAACAAGATTTGTTTCCTTCCATTAGCTACAATAGTATACTTATGCAATCTCCATCATATATAGCATGTCTATCATATTGGCAAGGTCTACCTAACAAAATATGACAACAATCCATAGGCATGATATCACATAACACCTTATCATGGTACTTTCCAATCTTCAAATTCACATAACATTGTTCACTTACCAAGAGTGTATGCTCCTCTTTGATTCATAAAATCTGATAGGGCTTTGGATGTACCAACCTTTCTAATTGCAATTTTGTGACCATCTCTTCGGATGCCAGGTTCTCCAAGCTACCATTGTTAATGATTACCTTCCAAAATTTGTCAAAAACTCTACATCTGGTCTTGAACAAACTTTTCTTTACCGGATTTTCCTTCTTGCTTTCATTCCATAGTGCTCTCCTTACCATCAAGTTATTTTCTTTCTCAGGTTCATTTGGTGACTCTTCTTGCACCAAAGCATTTCTACTACTACCAAACTTCTTACTATCTTGTGTACATTCAAAAGATCTATGTCCTTCTTCTCCATAGCTATGAAAAGTTCCTTGGAAACTTCCTCTTCCATAACCACCTCGGTAGTTACTGTCTCTACCTCTAGAACTTTCACCTTTCCACTCCATCTTGTCCTTGTCCAGATTTGTCTTTTCTGGTTTAGATCTACCATTTTCACCATTAGATCTACCTCTTCCTCTAGGGAATCTAGCACATCAACCTCTGTATCTTTTCTCATGTCTTTTGTTCAATTTCTCCTTGGCTTTCAAAGAAAATTGATAATTTTGAAAATATTCAAGACTAGCCAAGTTATTGAGAGGGGAGGGGTGAATCAATAACTTCAAAACTTTTAACAAATTTAGATCTTAACCATATTCCAAATAACATTTAGATCAATAAGCTAACTGCATGCATGAGTAACAGAAAGAATAAAATATTCATAACACTTTGAACACAGAGATTTGGTGACCCAGAAACCTTCCAAATAGAAAGTAAAACTGGGTGGGGATGATACCCATAAAACTTCAATACTACAATATAAAGTTTGCTGGTTAAGGCTTACAATGATCACTTCTAATGATCTGCCCTATTAGGAGCAATAAGGACTACTAGGTCCACCTTGTTAGAGGATTTACAAACATACAATGAAGTATGCACTCGGTTAAGAGATTTTACAAAGACTGTTAAGTCTACCCAGTTAAAGGATTTTAAGCTGATTCACCTATTAAGGTGAAATAGTAGATCTCTTACTTGCAACTATACTTGCTGATTGAGATTCTTTGATGTACTGATCACCTGCTATGATGGATATATCTCTGTTGCTCCTTATACTGCTCTAGCCCTTTGTAATTCGCTTATCTCTACCTTTCTTCTCTTTTTCACACTTCTCGCTTCTTCACACCTTGGATATGATACAAAACATTGTTTATATATCAATCCAAAACAATTACAAAATAAATACAAAGTCGGCTCTTAAACAAGCTAACACAAATATTACTGAGTTGGCCCAAATATATTTACTCGGTTACTGTAAACTAACTCGGTGACTTTCTGATACTCGGCATCCACTATGTTACTTGGCATTGTCATGCTCTTGATAGAAGTGGAAGCTCGGTCCATACTAACCACTCGGTTGTAGTTTCAAACTCGGTATATACTGGAGACTCAGTAGATATAGTGTCACTCAGTAGAAATTGAATTCCCTATTTACCATGCTAGCACTTGGTAAACACTGCTCATCTCATCACTTGGTAATGATAACTCGGTATGCATTGCAAAGCTCAGTCTACTCAGTAAACACTATTCTACTACTCGGTAAACACTATCCTGTCTGCTCAGTAAACACTATCTTGTCTACTCGGTAAACACTGTCCTATCTACTTAGTAAAAACACAGAGTTTGAATAAGTGTTGTCACTAATGACAAACATACTTAATGCCAACAATCTCCCCCTTTGGCATTAGTGAAAAAAACACTTATTGCCCAAAAAATCATGCTGAATCTGTTTTTGATTTTTCAAAAATTTATTTTTGTCATACTGCTATATATACATTTCATATCTCCCCCATACAGTATATATACAAATATCTTATTTCACCTCATACTCATATTTCCTATTTCTCTCATATACTTTCTCCATCTTTCATATCTCACATGTATCTTATATACTTTCTCCCCCCTTTTGACAATAATGCAAAAGGTGTATATACAAATATTTTACATATAGATACCAAAATGTGAGAGAAAATCAAAATGTACCTTTCCAATTAGTGCCAGAGTTCTATCCCAATTTTCTTGCAGAATCTTGCATGTATGGAGTGCAGCTTGGACTTCTACAGAGAGTTCAATCATGTGATCTACAATTGAAAACTGATTGTCATGGATCAATGTTTTTGAGTGTGCAATATGCTTTTGCATTGTATCCATGATGGGAAGGATCATGTTCTAAATATCTATTAATGTTGACCTAATCCTTGCATCTTCTCTCAATAACTCTGACTTCTTATCAGATAGGAATTTGACTATCATATGATGTGCAGAGCTTGAACTAGGTTCAAGTTGCAACTTTTGTGCACTGATCTTCAGATCCTCATCAATCCTATTTATTTTGTCTTTAATATCCTTTGAGAACTTTGCAACATTACATACTTTGACAAAAAATGATGTTACCTTGGAATAGGAGGACTCAATGCTAGTCAAAACTGAAGATAACCCTGCCTGATTGATAGCTATTTGCTGAGCAATGTGCTCAAGCACTTTATTATCAAACTTCTTCTCAGCCTTCTCAAGCAACTTATCTAATCTAGAAGAATCCTCATTGAACTTGTTTACTGCCTCTGCCAACTATAACAAAATGTGTTGAGAGGAATCAACCTCAACACCTATTGCTTCTGTCAAAATATTCTTGGCATCCTCAATGATCTTATATTCCTTATCTCTTTCTTCTTTTAGTTTCTTCTACTTTTCTTTCTTCTAGAGGAGTTCACCAACTATTTGCATTTGGTCTGCTGAAAGATTTGCAAAATCTAATTGTGGAATATCTATCTCCTCATCTAAATCTATATCTTCTACTACACTCTTACTCAAAAATTTTGTACTCAGTTGAGTCTTTATACTTAATGCCTTTGTAGTAGAAATTATTGTAGACATAGTAGGACTTGCAGTGAAAAATGATAAACTTCCGACTGATGGAATGCTAACTGGAATACTTGATAAACCAAAAACTAAAGTATTTACAACTTTAGAATTTGAAGTACTTACTGAGGTATCCAAAATTGAAGTACTTGCTACTGAAAAACTCAAAACTGAAGAAGGTACTAAAGATGACACTAGAGATTGCAACTCAGTGGAAGGAGGCTAAAGCTTGGTAGATGAAGTGGTAGCCATTTCTATCATTGATACATTGAATTGTGCTAGTGATGATTGGACATTTGATGCCTCTATAGGTGTTTTCACAATCACACTTGAAGTTATCTCCGGGCTAGATGTAGCAATTTTTACTAGAGAGTGAGGAAGTGAGGCAATCACCTCTGCAACTATCCAAACTGGATCATCTTCCTCAACATTCTTCTTAGCTTCCTCGGTAGCTTCTTCCTCTTCTTCTACCTCAACATTATCAATCTGAACTACTTCTTCTTCTTCTTCATCACTGTCATCTTCAATATCTTTTATTATCATGGTTTCAACACTCAATTTGTGAAGATGATAGATGTTTTTCCAAGTAGAATTTTCATTCTTCACAACCGACTCTATATCCTTGATCAAAATCAAACAACTATTGAATTTTAGTGTCATCTTGCACTCATTTTCTATCAATGCCTTATTTATTTCAGCATTTTTCAAACTTGGCATCAACTGTCTTAAGGTTTGAGCATATATGTCCTTGACAGTTTGCCTTGCATTGGACCATCTCATCTTGACTTTATCCAATAGAACACCTAGAATTTGAGAAGCCATATCATCAGGTGAGTACTTCCATTTTCCCATTTTCTCAATAACAACATCTTCAATTTCCTCTTGCTCTGCCTCTAATCTAATTTCATATTTGAGAGATTTGAAATTTGAAATTCCAGATCCTTCTCTCAAATCCTTAATCTTTTGTTCAAATGAGGGAGGAGGCCTTTTGAGTACTATATCATCATTGAATTTTCCTGCCTTGCCCGTTATTTTTCTTGTGAAGACTGTAGTAAATTGTTTTGGTGCCTTAGTGATTGTCACCTTCCCTTTCTTCTTCATAGGTACTTGTTCTTCTTCACTCTCATTCTTTTCTTCTTATTCTTCAATGTCCTCTCGTTTTCCCTCGGTTAACATTAGAGGTGTGCTAGATTTCATCTTGGCCATCCTCTTTCTGCCTTTGTTAACCACTTGTGGAAGTTTTATGCTTAGCTCAATTCTTACCTTAGCTTCATCATATGTTCCAAAGTATGGAGCCTTTGGATCAATAGGTTGATTTACTAGGGCTTCAATTATATCCTTTGTCTCATCAATGTTTACCTCATAAGGAAGAGGTTTCACCATACAATCCTAGGCCTTACTGCCTGAATGTATACTCTATCACAATCAACCATAAAACAAATATCATCTTTATAATCTTCCACCAACTTTTGTGGAATCCAAAATCTGTTATTCATCTTTTCTTTAAAAGATTCAAAATAGTTATCCATTATGCTTGCAAAATTCTCACCCATTTCTACAATGTAATCATTTATCTGATAAAGAATAGGCACATCCTTTCTCCATTTTACCATGCCTTTTGATGGGAAAAAAATTTTGAGCATAGAAAAATAAACAAACCAACAACGAGCCAAACTTACATGGATTGTTCTTTGAGGTTTGGATGCTCTCCATATTCTTGTTGAATTGTTTCAATAGTAAATTTTCTAGGTCAAATGATAGATTGTTCTTCACAATTTTATAAGCTAGGTCAACTGCTTCACATGGAACACTATTCTGTCGACTTGAACTGTATATCTTGTGAACTATGACATATGTGCCAAATTTTAGTTCTGCATCGGTAATACTATTTATTCTCATACCTCTACCATCCCATTCGGCTAGGGTTTTCTTTTCCAGCTCTACCCAACCTAGGGTTTTTGTAGATTTAGCCTTGGCAAGCATGGGAAGACTAGTGATTCGATGAATCATCTTCTTTGTTATTTCCACTGGTTGCTCAAGCCAAATTTTACCTTCATGCACTCAGCTTAGGATATATCTAATCCATTTTATCTGGAAACTCTGAGGAAAGTGGGTGATATGTGTCAAACCCTTATCTTCCAAATGTTTAAGTTCTGGTTTGAGAACACCATCAACACACAGTTCATCATAAACAACATCTATCTCTAGGGTTCTAGGCTCTTGAATTGTACCTTTAAAATGACTGCGAATGTCATTTACAAGAAGTACCTTTGGATGAATCTGTGATTGAGCTCCACTCGGATCTAGGGTTTCTACAATCATGGGCACGAGTTTGAAATCTGGCACTTTCCATTCTCCTTGAACTAACATTTTTGAACCTTTCTTTACTTTGGTGCTGGATGATGCCATGGTAGCTCGGTAGAAAAAGAAAAATTCTTCAAAAAATTTCTGCTGCAAAATTTTGCTTCAACTCACTTGGTCGCACTAGAAATTTCTCTGCTCAATATGCTAAGATTCACGGTGAAGAATGAACTCGATTTCATGCTTTTTGTTAAAATTTTTGTCATTAATGCTCCATAGGAATTAGGGTATTGAACTCGATAGACTGTCATCCACTATGCATTAATTGCTTGGTGAAGATTCTGCAACTCGAAGAACATATGAATTCATACTACTCCAACCTTACTCGGTAACCATATGAAATTAGGTTACTCCTGACCTTGCTCAGTGATAACTGATACTGACCTTCTTGTGATCTTACTGTATCTTGCACACTAATTTGGATCTTTCTTCCTTTCAATTCTGGAATTGTTTGGAATATGTCTATGAAGATACAGTTCCAGTGCTTTCTTGGAGACTTAGTTAGAATTGATAGAGCCACCCTCTTCATGAGTGACTTCATTACTTGGATTGGTTTTCTTGGTAGGTTTAGGAATCCACTATTGTCTCATCTGCTCCCTGATGCTGTCTACTTTTTCTTTCTTTTCATCGTCAACTTTGCCTAAATTCATGCAATTTTTAGCTATATGACCAATTTCAATGCATGTACAACATCTTATGGTAGTATCCCTTTTTCTCAAGTGATGCCTTACACAATTCTTGCCAATGTGTCCATATTCACCACAGTAATGACACCTACACCAAGTGTTGTAATCCCAACCAAATATTGCTTTCACAATTTGTTTTGCTAGATTGGGTGTTTTAGTTCTACATTCTGATGCCTTGTGACCTTGTTTGTTACATTTGTGACATTTGCCTTTAAATCTTGGTTTTTCCTTGCATTCATTTTCTTTATGACCATGCTAATTGCAATTGTAGAATTTTCCATTGAATTTTTCTTTTCCAATGCTCCAACATTTGTTTGAAGTATGACCAATTTTTCCACAGTGATTACAAGTGGGTTTCTAATTCTTTTGAGTACCTTGTTTGGAGGATTCACCTTCCTCTTTGTATCCAAGTCCTGCTTTTCCTTTTTTCTTATGAAGGTTTCGTTCATACACCTGATTCATATCTTCTTGAGATTTCAACATTCTCTCATTGATTTTCCTTTCAGTGTCTAGGTCATTCATCAATCTTAAATTGATTTGCTTTTCAGATCTCAGCTCCTCTCTTATATTTTCATTTTTTGATCTTAGAGTCAAGATTTCTTCATTTGCATTGGAGACTTGATTAATAAGGTTTTCTAGCTGAAGAGTTTGATTCTGTATTTCATTGTTCTTTCCATCTATTTCATCTTTCATCTTGTTTCTTTGTTCTAAGATTTCACAGAATCTTGTTGATTGAATTTCATGTTCTCTTTTCAATTTTCTTACTTCTTCTTGCAGAGATCCATTCTTTTCTAGAAATTCTTTGATTGCATTGTTTTCCTCATCTGAGCTGCTTGAAGGGAAAAAGTCTTCAATCTTTTCTTCAACATACTGGTGGTCATTCATCTAATTTTCAAGTTCCTTCCTTCCTTTTAGGGATTGGGAAAGATGCTCTTTTGCTTCCTTGAGTTGAGCTATGGACATTTCCAGATCTAGCTTTTCATTCTCAATTACTTTGTTAAGTCTGAATATCTCCATTGTCTTGAATCTTTTCTCAAGCTATCAAACTTTATCCTGAGAACCACAAAGCTCTGATACCAATTGTTGGAAATATTCAAGACTAGCCAAGTTACTAAGAGGGGAGGGGTGAATCAGTAACTTCAAAACTTTTAACAAATTCAGATCTTAACCATATTCCAAATAACATTTAGATCAATAAGCTAACTACATGCATGAGTAACAGAAAGAATAAAACATTCATAACACTTTGAACATAGAGATTTGGTGACCTAGAAACCTTCCAAATAGGAAGTAAAATTAGGGTGGGGATGATACCCACAAAACTTCAATACTGCAGTATAAAGTTTTCCGGTTAAGGCTTACAATGATCACTTCTGATGATCTGCCTTGTTAGGAGCAATAAGGACTACTAGGTCCACCTTGTTAGAGGATTTAAAAACATACAGTGAAGTATGCACTCGGTTAAGAGATTTTACAAAGACTGTTAAGTCTACCCGGTTAAAGGATTTTAAGCTGATTCACCTATTAGGATGAAATAGTAGATCTCTTACTTGCAACTGTACTTGTTAATTGAGATTCTTTGATGTACTGATCATCTTCTATGATGGATATATCTCTACTGCTCCTTATACTTCTGTAGCCCTTTGTAATTTTCTGCCTTTCTTCTCTTTTTCACACTTCTCACTTCTTCACACCTTAGATATGATACAAAACATTGTTTATATATCAATCCAAAACAATTACAAAATAACTACAAAGTCAGCTCCTAAACTAGCTAACACAAATATTACTGAGTCAGCCCAAATATAGTTACTCGGTTACTACAAACTAACTCAGTGACTTTCTGATACTTGGTATCCACTGCGTTACTCAGCATCATCATGCTCTCGGTAAAAGTGGAGGCTCCGTCCATACTAACCACTCGGTTGTAGTTTCAAACTCGATATATACTGGAGACTCAGTAGATATAGTGTCACTTGATAGAAACTAAATTCCCTATTTACCATGCTAGCACTCGGTAAACATTGCTCATCTCATCACTCGGTAATGATAACTTAGTATGCACTGCGAAGCTCGGTCTGCTCAGTAAACATTGTTCTGCTACTTGGTAAACATTGTCCTATCTACTCGGTAAACACTATCCTGTCTGCTCGGTAAACACTATCCTGTCTGCTCGGTAAACACATAGAGTCTAAATAAGTTTTGTCACTAATGACAAACATACTTAATGCCAATAGATAAGCCTCTTCAATGTTCTCCAACTTGACCATACTAATCTCGTCTTGGATGGAAACTCTCAAACCATTCAAGTATCTACTGATTCTTTCCACATCATCTTCATCATGTCTAGATCTAATATCCAATCTATAGAATTCCTCAGTATACTCTTTTACCAAGCTATCTTCCTATCTCAAACTTTGCATTCATTGAACTAGGTTGATCTGATAATCACAGGGTAAGAACTTTCCTTTCAATTTATTGACCATTTTACACCATACCTTGATTTTGCCCTTGCGTTTCCTCTTCTGATCCAATTACAAATGTTCCCACAATAAGGATGCATGAATTTTCAACTTTGTGCGTACAATCTTTACCTTCTTATCCTCAAGGATATTTTCATGTTCAAAATACTTTTCCATCTCAGTGATCCGGTCCACCAATTCATCAGAATCTAGCTTTCCACTATACTCAGGGGGATTGAAATGTGGTGTTGACTTTGGACTTTGTCAAAGCCTTCAAAAATATTTCTTCACATTGATCCATAATAGGCACAGGTTCTACATTTGCCTATTCTTCTTCAATTTCATCATCACTAACATCTTCAAGATGTCTACCTCTTCTTTGGGCTATTTCTACTGCTTCTAACCTAGCATCAATCTATCTTAGCATATTTTCCAATCTTGGATATGTATCTCACTTCCCATGAACCATCTTGACAACCCTCTGCAATTGCAGGTCAGATCACAATCTGCTACCCCAAAACAATTCCCCTAGGGCTTCAAGAGGAACCTACAAACCTAGATCGACAGAACTAGATCAAGATCTAACCTCTCTTTGATACCACCTAATGCAAGGCTGGGATGCAAGAGGGACCAAAGGATGGTGCACCCTAATGATCCAAGCCTACAACACACATGTAGAAGCAACAAACAACAAGAGTGAGAGAGAGAATGCTAGATCCTTTCAATTATTTATCATCAATTTGAATCATACATGTGAGGCTGTAAGGCCTTCTCAGTTACGACCTAATATTACAATGAATTACAAAAGTCTTCCAATCATGCAAGGCTCTGCTACCAATCTCTAATCTAATCCTTCTATCTTCTATCCAAAACTCCCTAAAACTACCACCAAACATCTACATTTATATAAGAAGCTACCGAGCCGAGTCAGCCTTCAAATCTATAATTAATAGAAGTAATGATCAAATCTAGGACCATAGGCTTCCCAATGATGGATACAAACATTAATTCCATGATCCAATATAAATGCACAAGTCAGCCATAATAGGAAACAAAATTGCACCTATCGATAAGCAAGATAACTGAGCAACAGACAGACAACACCGAGCACCAGTGAAATAACCAACCACCCAAGAGATAACTGACCACACTCAGTAACCAAAGGAAACTGACCAACTACTAACAAACTTGGTCAAAGAAGAAACTGAGCAACACAGACAAAAAAATTCCAAATTCTTTTTGGGGAGACAAGATTTCCAAGGACCCAAGATGCTCCTGCATTACATTTATTGCATGGTTGGTTAAGCATCCTATGAGGAGATTTTTTTATCTAATGGAGCTAATTACGACTATAGAGGAGGTAGGAGATGTGATAAGTGCACCTATGGGTAGAGGCTAGAGATGGTGAGATGTTCAAATACCAGTGGTGTAGCCTACACCACCTAGGCCTAGAGTGATGATTGTTGGAAAAATTTTCAATGCTCCCCTCAGGATTCATGACATGGCTTAACAGCTTCATGTGTCTTCTATAAGTCTAGTGGTTGTATTGAGCATTAACACGTTGATATTTTTGTGCAAGGACAACTACTACTTGTAACAAGTGGTATCAAAGCTTGGTCATAGGTTTGAATCCCCTCGAGTAACCCTGAGGGGGAGATTGTTGGAAAAATGGTCAGTGCTCCCCTCAGGATTCATGACATGGCTTAACCACCTCCTGTGTCTTCTATAAGTCTAGTGGTTGTATGGGGCATTAACAGGTTAATCCTTTGGTGCAATGGAAACTACTACTTGTAATAGTGATTACTCCATAGAGAGGAGCAAGACAAATGAGACCATCTCACTCTTAGATTTCTATAGTAGGCCAACCTATAATTCATTAGAAGAGATACACTAGAGGAGAGAGTGGCACAGTAGGAGGTGTTGGGAGCATAGATGAGATTTTAGGTGGTCATCAAGATGTGTGGTGGTGCTGATGACACATAGGCTGATCCTAATTTTGATCTAGGTGCTAAGTTCCAATGCCATAAGGCATGCAGATAGGTAGCTGTTGATTAGTTAATGGATGATGCAAAGGTACTGATAGTTGAGGTAGATCCTAGACTAAGATAGACCCCTCAGGACATTATCAGGCAAGTCAGGATGCATATTAGGGACTTGAAATTATAGAGTGCTACATTTAAGATCTAGCTGAGGGAGTATGAGAGATAAAGACTTGAGTGAGAGGCCAATGTGAGGCAATTACAGGCATAGGTGATTCATCAGACAAGTCGGGCCTCTTACTATGTTTTTGCATATTATGCGACTGTATTTGCTGCTCAAAGAGCACCTACATATTCTTAGTACATGATTTATTCTGAGGGAGCTAGAACACCATGGGCTGACCCACCACCAAATGTACCTACCCCACCACCACCAAATGTAGAGGAGCTAGAAGACAACTGATCTTCCTTAGTATTCTAATTGTTCCTTTCATTTTTTCTATTCATTGATCTGATCCGATAGCTTTGAGTAGCTCATTCTTTTGTATACTATGCCATTAGTGCATCCCTTACTATTCTGAGGTTTTTGATATATATATGAGATCAATTTTTGGGTTGCAAATTCATATGTACTTGTCATTTTGTTTATGATGATTATATCATGTGATGCAAATGTTTGAAATGCTTTGATTAGTGTAGAATGTATGGATTATGCAATGTAATGGTTTCTTTCAAATGTATGATTATGAAATGCAGTTGATTATGGATTATGGAAATGTATGATTTGTTTATGCTGTATGGATGTACATGTATGTAATGCAATGAATGTAATGGAATGATTATGATATGTAATGTAAATGCAGTGATACACATGATATATTTTTTAGGTATTGATGAAGACAAGTACTCGAACATTTGTCAAAAAGGATGTTTAACCTAGAATGGTGACTCCTTGTTGATCTGTGAAGAGACATTTATGTGAGATTGAGTCCTTGTGTCATGTTCAACATTATTTTAGAGAATCATTTAAGCATCAAGCTGATTTGGAAATCATGAGATAAATGCAATCATGCAAAGTGCAAAATGAAATGCAAACATAGGACCTAGGACTTAGTCACTAATCATGTGTCGATCGTTTTCATCACTGAATTTTTTTATTTTATTTTTTCTCTTTTAGGTAACATCGGATAAATCAATATAATGTCCACTAGTTAGACAACCATAAACATATGAATATTGATTGTTGTTTCATTATATTGGATTTAGATATAAGAATCAAGGCACAAAAGCTAGGATGACTTCAATATCATGTCCATTTTGATATAGAAATTTGTATAAGCATTAGAACATAAATATTGTGATGACCTTAATATGCCTTGCGGATAAACATACCAAGCAGTCAAGAGATCATTCTGAATCTGCTGTGAATTACCCACAGTGACCCTTTATCATTCACATCCTTGGGTAAGATCATGTTTCACAATAGGAGTAAGAACTCACTCAAAAAGACAATAGTTAGGTCAAACTTCCTTGAAGCATTTGTGTATCAATGGTCGAGGTACACATGGCCATACAATATGTGATGGAGGGACTTATAATGGACACCAATTCAATCTAGAATTTCCAAAGTTGTTATATTTTCACTCAAAGCAAAAAACAAAGAAAAGATTATGCTCCCATTCATCACTCTCTAAATCCTATGAAGGACATCATTGAAGAGCTCGAGGGTACATAATATGAAAAAATCTAAATGTGAATCAGTAAGCATACAAGGAGATAAAAGCAATGAAGCAGAGATTGTTTTTAGTTTTTTGTTGATGTTTGTTTGTGTTTGATTGCAAAATCCTTTTTGGTAAGGAGATAGACACGCTGACTCAAATGTAGCTTCAAAGGACTCTAACTAGATGTGACTTGGCTAAGGTATATTGGAGACCATAGGATATGACATTGATTACCCCCAAGTTTGAAACATTGATAAAGTACATACACTTGTGCTAGATTGATGCTCTGACTGAATTTATTAAAAAAAAGAGGTAGAAACAAACTAGGAGATATGTACAAACTAAAGCAGGATTGAAAGTTGGGAAAGACCAAGACTACACTGATAGATGGAGCATTTTCGAACAAGTGGTGCCTGTTTGCTAGGTTTTCACCATCTTGGCAAAGATTCTATTTTTGCTACCAAGGTGCCTATTTCTAGGTTTTCACCAAGGCACTTTTCATTTTTCTCATTTTTTTGTATTTTTATTTTTTTAATTTTTTTTGACTTTTTTTGTGAATCATCAAGGATCCTATTGTTAGGTTTTCACCAAGATGTTCATTTTTTCAGGAACTTTTCTAATTTTTATGATTTTTTAGGACTTTTTTTAATACTGAATGCCATAGGCATAGAATTTCTTTAGATGGAGAATGTTGATTGGTTCTTGAAGTTGTTCTCCTTCAATCATTGAGAGTTAATAGGCTTTAGAGCCAAAAGTAGCAGTGATAACAAAGGGACCCAGCTAGTTGGGTTCAAACTTCCCCTTCCATTCTCGATGTGATTGATTTTTAGGATTTTCCCTCAAGACTAGATCACCAACCTGAAATTCTCAATCTGACTTTCTTGTTGTACCCTCTAGACATTCTTTTTTGATACACTTTGAGATGATCATATGCTTCTTGTCTATGCTCATCTAGTAGTTCAAGTTCTTGCAACCTAGACACTTGGTAGTCATCATTAGTTACTAGACCATGCATTCTAATTCTTAGTGATGGGATTTCAACCTCAATAGGCAGTACTCCTTCAGACCCATAAACTAAAGAGAATGGTGTAGCCCCAGTGGGAATTTTGATACATTTTTTGTAGGCCTAGAGAGCTAGATTGATCATGAGCTGCCAGTCCCTTCCTATTTTATTAATTGTATGATGCAAGATTTTTAATACATTCTTGTTTGATTCCTCTTCTTGTCTATTCCCCCAAGGATAGTAAATGGATGACCAATATTGTGTTATCTTGAACTATGAGCATAAGGAATCTAGGTCCTTATTCTTGAATTGGCCACCATTATCTATGACTATAGAATGTGGGATACCATACTGACATATGATTTAGTTTAGAATGAACATAGAGATTTTCTTGTCAGTTGATTGAGTCAAAGGGACTGCTTCTACCCATTTTGTAAAGTAGTCTATAGCTATAATGATATGGGTATATCCATTAGAAGAATGTGGATAAATAGCACCTATCAAATCAAATGCCCATTGTTGAAAAGGCCATTATGTAATAAAGGGAATAAGATCTCTCCCTAGTGCATGAATCAAGTTTCCATGTACTTGACACTTTTGATAGTTCTTAGCATATTTGATAACCTCTTTTTCCATTTCAAGCCAATAGTACCTAGCCCTAATAAGTTTTCAAGCTAGTGTTAGACTAGTGGAATGTGATCTAGATATACCATCATGGACTTCCTCTAATGCATGTTGAGACTCTTCATGTTCTAAAAACCTAAGAAGTGTACCATCTAGACTCTGTTTGTATAGATCATTACCAATGATGACATACTATGATGCATTTTGGATAAGGTAACATTTCTCATGGTGGATGAAGGAATCAGGGATGATTTGATCTTTAAGGTAGGAATATAGGTTTTTGTATCTGGAAGAATCATGACCAACAACTATGCAGATCATGTAGGTTTTGGGGGAATCATATGCAGGAAATGACAATGCTTCCACCAGGAACTCATAATGTAGCTCATGTTTGGGCTGCTATAGTAGAGATGATAGTGTTGCTATAGCATTAGTAGCCTTGTTCTCAATTCTAGGAATCTACTCAAAAGTGACTGAGATGAAATATTTCTTTAAGTCATCTACCATGCATTTGTATGGAACAAGTTTCTAATCTTTCATTTGGTACACATCATTGACTTGGTGTATGACTAAATGTGAGTCTCCATGAATGTGTAATTCTATCACTCACCACTCAATTGCGATCTTCATACCATTAAGTAGAGCTTCATATTCAACAATATTCTTTATGCAAGGAAATTTTATTATGAATGCTTTAGGTATTGAATAACCTTGTGGTGTTATGAATAATATGTCTGCTCTAGATCCATTATGTGTCTAAGATCCATCAAAGAAAAGGTGCCAAGTCCTAGAAGATATGTGCATGATGGATGAATCGGGAAATTCCATATGTAATGGTGTATCATCAAACAATGGTGCTTCAACTAGTTGATCTATAATGACTTTTCCTTTAATATCTTTTCTCTCAACATATTCTATGTCAAATTCACTCAATAGCATCACCCATTTAGCTAGTCTACCTATGAGGGAAGCTTTGCTTAGTAGGTACTTTAGTGGATCAATCTTAGCTATTAGTTTTGTTGTGTGAGCTAACATGTAATGTCTCAATTTGTGTGATGCAAAGATCACAACTAGACAAGCTTTCTCAATCATTGAATAGTTCTTCTCATATGCTACCAATGTTCTATTGATGTAGTAAATAGCTCTTTCCTTCTTTTTTTCATCATGTTGTGCTAGTAATGCCCCCAGTGATGTATCTATGGTAGAGACATATAGAATCAATGGCATCCCCTAAATAGGAGGCATCAAAATAGGAGCATTTGATAGATATTGCTTGATATGATTGAAATTATTTTCACATTCCTCTTTCCATGCAAAAGTCACACCTTTATATAATGTTTTTGTGAAAGGTTGTGATATGTCTTCTAGTTGAGATATGAAACATCTGATTGATTGCACTCTTCCTTGTAAAGTTCTCATTTGAATGATATTTTTGGGAGGTTGTATCTTCATGATAGCTTTAACTTTAGTAGGATCTACTTCAATGCCCTTCTTTGAAACAATATAGCCTAGGAGCTTTCTAGAAGTGACTCCAAAAGCACATTTTTTAGGGTTCAATCTGAGACTAAACTTCTCCATTCTATCTATTATTTTTCTTAAGTCATTCAAATGTTCTGAGATTATCATAGATTTAGGTAAGGTGTCATCAACATAGTCTTCCATAGTTCAATGTATCATATCGTGAAAGATGGATGTCATAGCTCATTGATATGTAGCTCTGACATTCTTAAGACCAAATGGCATGACATTCCAAAAAAAGGTACCCCATGCACATGTAAATGTTTTTTTCTCTTGATCTTTTGGAGCATTTTTTATTTGGTTGTATCCTGAGCAACCATCCATTAAAGAATACATTTCAAAGCCCCCAATCATATCCACTATGATATCAATGTTTGGTAGTGGAAAGTCATCCTTAGGGAATGCTTTATTTACATCTGTTAAGTCTATGCATACTCTAATAGATTTTTTAGGTTTTTATACTGGAACAATGTTGGACATCTAGTTAGCATAATCAATAACTCAGATAAATCCTGATTTTAGTAACTTTTCTAGCTCATCTTTAACAAGGAGTGCAACATGCAGATGCATCTTTCACAATTTCTGTTTAACAAGTTTGACTCCTGGAGTTATAGAAAGATGATGCATTATCAGATTTGGATCTAACCATGGAATATCTAAATACTTCCATGCAAAGTTGATCTTCTTTTCTGTCAAGAAAGTAGTGAATGCTTGTTTCTTTTCCTCTGATAGGGATTGTGCTACATGAATTAGTTGTGGTTCCTCTGGTGTACCCAAGTTGATAGATTGAGTGGGTTCTATCAATATTGGAGATTTTTCTTGTAAATGACTTGAAAGGACATCAAATATCTCATCCTTAGGTGCCTTAGAGAGGTTTCCACCTTTGGATATGTTTTTTATTTTCACTATTTTAGGTTCTAAGACTGCCACAAAGTGGTTTTCACCCTCAGAACTCTTGTTTTTCTAACTGAGATATTTGATATCTGACTCTCTCATGATAACCCTAGGTTCACTAATGGAGGTTGTCATAGCTTCCACTACATTGAGGTAGCAAGAAAGGGCATAGTCAGTCGGGAAGGTGTGGATATCTTGGTTTGGATTGGTAGTTGTTTGGTCAATAAGCTCTAGATGTTGGATAGTTAAT
This sequence comes from Chamaecyparis obtusa, assembly GCA_027943335.1. Taxonomy (NCBI): domain Eukaryota; kingdom Viridiplantae; phylum Streptophyta; class Pinopsida; order Cupressales; family Cupressaceae; genus Chamaecyparis; species Chamaecyparis obtusa. The sequence continues at coordinate 60,150 of BSBK01006504.1, forward strand.
GTAGGGGAGGATTGGGAAATGGTGTTCACACATATGGTGTTATCATCATTGGTCCTTACCTGACTCTTGAATTCAAAGGTGATATTACTACTCAAAATGTTCAATTCATGACTAGTCTCAATGTCATTATTAGATTCCAATTTAACCATAGATGGATCAGACTCACTAAGTTCATCATTTTGATCTAGACTCACATCAGTTTTAGGTGAATATTGGTGAATGACATCAATCTATTTTTTAGTGATAAGCTCATCTTCCTCTAGAATGACTCCCCATTCATAGTAATTTGATTCTTCATCTGGATTTTTTGGAAATCTAAGAACATGTGTAAATTCGGGATGAATCCCCCAAGTAGGATTGTCCTTAGATCTAAGAAGAATTCATATTTATGGGAGTCTATTTTAGAATCACTATCATATCCCAAGTGTTCATCTATTATGGTAGGTTTACCCTCTTCTTGTTTAGTAGTAGGTTCTTGTGTATCTACTACATTGATATTCTCCTTAGGCTTTTCTTCATCTTTAAGAAGATCTAGTATTTCTTGAGGTAAAATTTTATAAGGAATAAAATCAGTGGTTTTCGAATCATCACTATCTAATTGTGGTATTTCTTCCTCTACCTGAGTTTCTATTGATGGGTCAATCTTCTCTAAGACGTGGAGAATTTTTACTGAGATGAAAAGGCTTCTTTTGATATCCCAGGCCTATAGTATCTTTGGTCATCCTTCCACAGTGTTCAATTGGTTTTATAATGCCTTTTCCTCTTGTTCCTAAAGGCCCTTTTCTAGTGTATCCCATTTTAGACATGAGTTTATGACCAAGTCCATAAGATTTGACAGGGATTTTAGGCATTTTTAGAGTCACATTTCTGAACTATCTGGGATTGAGACTCATCTTTGTATAACCATACTAATATAGCTTCTTCTTCATCAAATTCTTGTTTGGACACTTTTTCTATGATAAAAATTCTATTAAATATAACCTGAGATTCTTTAGTTGTAGGTTTCACCTTGTTTGAAGGTTGTCCATAAGATTTTGGGGACAACAGGAGAGATGTGAGAGATAAGACCAGTTCCATAGTATATTCTCCCATGCTTGTGTCCTTGATTTTGAATTCTTTGGAAATGTCTTCCATCTTGGATGTTGATGCAATATATGTTTGCTTGGGGAGAGATTCTCTATTATGCGGAACAAGTTTGTCAGCACTTTCTTTCAAGGCATTGCAAGAGGTAGATATGTCAGCTAGGATTGTTACCTCTACTCCATCATAAGGAAAATTCATGCATTGATGGTATGTTGATGGAATAGCTTGCATTTCATGTATCCAAGGCCTCCCCAGAAGAATGTTTTAATCCAATCGAAGATCTAGAACTTGACAGGTGATGTCTTTGATAACTGGTTTTGTTTTGATAGGTAGGATAATTGTTCCTTTGGAAGATCTTTCTTGTTCATCATATGATTTTATGGTTATCTTCTTTTTAGGATCAATAGCATCTTCTGATAATCCCAATTGTGTGACCAATTTGTAGGAATAGATATTTAGACTAGTACCTCCATCTATCAACACATGTTTGACACGACAGTTTTGGATCAAGACTTCAATGTGCAAAGGCTGGTTATGTGGATGACTCAATGAATTCTCATCTTCCTCTAAAAAGGAGATATACTAGGGTGATGTCACATGACCAACCATAGTTTGGAATCTATCTAGATCAAGATTGTTAGGAACATTGGAACCGAGTAGAGCTTTATATAGAATAGCCCTATGAGCAGGAGATATCTGAAGCAACTCAAATATGGATGTTTTATCATTGGTATGCTAGATTTGTTGGACAATACTGTATGACCTTGCTATGGTCTCTTTAGGAGTTTATTTTGAGGAAGCCCTCTGTTTAGAAGTAGATGAAAGATTGAAAGGCACTTTAGGGGTGTTTGATGAACCCAAGTTTTGTCCTTGCAGATGTACCTGAGCTTGTGATCAAGTTACTACATTTGCTGATGGATTATCTCTATCCTTTTTCACAACAGTGATGACATTGCAATGTTCAAATAATCATGGTCCAACCATGTTGATGACATCATTGTTTCCAGAGTAGGCATAATTGACCTTAGCACCCATGTTAGTCTTAGAAGATGAATCTCCTTGATTATGCTTCATAAATGGTTCCATGAATGTTGTATGATCATTGTTGGTTTTATGATTGTTAATTACAATTTCTCCTTCATCAATTTTGTCTTGAATGAGATGTTTTAAGCACATGCATTTATTGTTTTTATGACCTTTGTTTTGATGGAAGTCATAGAAATCGGTCTCTTTCCACCATTTAGGTTTAACTTCAAGATCATGTGGTTTTATCTCAGGCAACATGATGATTTTGTTTTCCAATAGAATTTTCATGGAAGATTTTAAGGACTCACCCAAAGGAGTGAACTTGTGCTTTGGTTTTGTAACCCATGGCTTATTGTCATTAGACTTTTTAGTAGATTTAGATGCCTTTTGTTTAGAAGCTTTTATGGCTTGTGTGCGCATGGTAAGATTGAATGTGGGTGCCTTTGATGGACCATTGATGTGATCGACAACACCATCTGTCACAATATTCTTGTTCTTGTTCCAGAATTTGACTTTATCTTTGTTGTTGGATCTAGAACCAGATTCATACTTGTTATCTTTGTTAATCGGTATGTCTCCCTTACGAGAAAGCACGTTTTCAATTTTTATGGAATTTTCCACCATCTTCTCAAAAGAAGTATGATTTTGCATTTGTAGATGATAATTGAGTTTCAGAATCATATTTTTGATGAAGATCTTGAGCTTTTCAATTTTCAGAATGGATCTAGCATAGAGTGAAAACTTCTTCCTCCATCACTTGAGGAAAGTCAGGAAGGATTCTCATGTCTTTTGTTTCAGATTGCAGATATCGATCATGGTGATTGGATATTGAATTTTATAGGAGTATTGTTGGTAGAATAGTTTGATCAACTTCTCAAAAAAAATTATTGTTGGATGCATTTTAGAGAACCAATGAATGGTTGCTCCTCCCAGAGATCGAGGGAAAAGATGCATTAGGTAGGTTTGTTGATGCATAAACTCCATGGATTGAGTGTAGAATTCTCTGACATGATCTTGAGGATCAAAATTTCCATCATACTTATCATACTTTGGTATCTCCACTCTTTTTGGGAATGGTGGCATGTACAAGTTTTTATCAAATGGAAAGGAGCATAGAGCCTCCATAGAAAATTATTTAGGTTCTTTCTCTTTTCCCATCTTGTTTAACTTGACTTGCATAGCATGCATCTATTTCATCATGGTTGTGATAGGAATTTCTTCCTCTTGAGTGAAAATATCTTCAACATTAAAGTTTGGAGGAAGTTTGGCTCCTTGTCAAGCTAATTCTAAGAAGTCTCTTTATCTTCTTGTAGGAAATGTTTCATCATTTTTCAAAAGTCATCATCATTTCTATACCACTCAATTTTAGATGGTGTTGGTTCAGTATCTCCACCATGATTAGAGTGATGACCTTGGGAACCTTGGTTTCCTCCTCCTTGAGACATCGTGTTGTTGTGAGGACTACCAGGGATTGATTGATGTGGAATTTTTTGACTACCTTTGTGAACCGACATAGGAGGGGTGATGTAACCACCTTTCAAGAAAATGTTTCCAAGAGCATCTTCTCCGAATAGATTGGTATCTTAAGGCTGATGAAATGTTTGAGAAATCATAGAAGATGCTCCTGAAGAGAATCTAGGTTGTTCTCCTTGTTTTCTTTCTGAGGAAGCTCTAGTTTCCACCATTAACCTTGGGTGAAGTAAAAGAGAAAGATTAAGACAACTGAAGAATGACTTGGTTCAAGAAGATTGAATGATGCAACCTTGTCAAGATTGGATTGGTTGAAGATTGATTTGGATGTAAATGAAGGATACTATGTCCTAGATGTATAGGTAGACACCCAAAAGATGACGGACATGAGCTCACAACACTTAGCCATTTTGTTGAAGACTGAACTAGAAGATGGTTTGACAAGGTTTTGACATAGGATGAACATGATTCAAATCGATAAATCAGAAGACTAGATCAAACTCTTGAGACCACTTTTGGGAAAATTGGTTGGATTCTTCTAGTTTTTTGCTATGTTCCCAACACAGTAAATATTTTGACAGAATCTGGAAGTTGGCTGTAAAATTGGATTTCTGACAAATTTTTAAGGGTTTTGGAAACTTTGGTAAAATTTTGATATGAGTTTCTTCTGGCTCGTATGAGTCTGGGTTAGGTCTGGCATGATAATTGATGAAGCTCATACGACAATTGACAACAAAATTGATTTTTCTTATGTTTTTGCTGACAATACTCGTACGACAATGTATACTTTCTTGTATGACAATCTGGGGGTTCTAGAATGATAGTTGGAAAAAATCGTATGAGTTTTGAAATTTCAGGATGACTTTAGACACCAAAAATGATTTTTGCTTCAGATTTTGCAATTTTTTTAGTTTTTAGTGTTTTTAGTATCAGATTGTTTTCAAAAAATTTTGTCCAGGTTTGAAGATTTGTGTAGCAGTTTGTCTCAGGTTTGTTCATTTTAAGTAACCAAGTAGATATCATGCACACAAAACAATAATCAAGGGAGAAAGAAATCATCTTCAAACAATGAGCAAGGGACAAAGCAACCTTGCACATGAACAAGAATAGTCACTTATTGTTCTAATCCCTAAGAATGCTACTTATGTATGTTCTCAAAATGTTTTGCAAGCACAGACATAGTCCTAGAAAATAAAAATTTGGTTGCACTAGGGTTCGTAGTAATGGTCTAACTCTGAAACTTTTTTAATCTCAAGAGGGAGAAATCCAATCTAGGCACACTGGGGTTTTGACATAGTCTAAGAATTTAATCAATTAGGAGTTGTTGAGGAAATTTGATAGCCCAACAAGAGACTACACCTGTGGAGATTTCTTCCACAAGGACATTTATATAGTGGCTCCTGCTACCATGATGAAAATGGCTATGACCACTTGAGATTCTATCCATGTGGTTGACCCAATAAAGGGAATGTCCACTATGGTTAACTCTCTCTAAAGGGAGAATCACAAAAAGGAGCACAGGGGGACTTAGTTCACATTCAAGGATCTGAGTTTCTAATACTACCCAAAAAGGGAGTAGAGCATAATCCTCTAGCCTCTTCACTTCACCAAAACATAGCAAATGGATCAATTGACACACTAAGACTGAAATCACCTCACCAAGGTTTGTGATGTCAACAAAAATGTCTATCGAGCTCTCTAAGTGGGTCCAAGAGAGAATGTACTAATCAAAGTTGAGGACTGAACCAATTAAGATAGTGAGATGATAATAGTATCCTCGCTACCTACAAAGGGATCTATCTTTGAGAAGAGCTTCACATGTAAAAAAAGGGAATGAAGCCCACTCTCTCAAGAACTCCACAAATAGTGTTCATAGGGCCTAATTACTATGTGTAATAGATATGCAGAAAGAAAATCTATGTTCTTTTTAGGGCCCAAAAATGAATGTTTGATTTATGAAAGGAAGAGACACTCAAGATAAACATGTGAGAGGTGTTTTATGTCTTAAATCAAAATGTTATCAGATGTAGAAGAATACCTCAGTTCTAATGCAACGCGCTTAGTATATTTTTCCTAATTTTCAATTTTGTTGCACTTTTCTATGAGCAAAACAACAAGTACCAATCAGAAATAGAAAGTATCAATTGTTAGGGTTAGCTGTCAGTCCAAATCCAAAAATAAAATCTAAAAGACAACCTAGAATTCTAGTATGAAAACTCGTAGGACAATGTGCTACATCCTGAATGACAATCCAGGTATGAAACGACACTGGGTCAGTATGCACATGACAAAGTAACTACCAAATGACAATACCAAACAACCAACATGATTCTCAAGATTTCCAACTATCGTACGATAGTCAAAGGGTCTTGGTGTGTATACGAAAATGTGACACTTCTGTGAATCCTTGCATGCAAGGAGACTCAAGAATGAGCCCTCGCAAACTGACTCATAGCTCTCTATCTGAGAAGAGCAGGGATTGATATTGTGGCCCTTAGATTGATCCAATTACCCATGCAAATACAAACTCAGAATGAGAGATTCAAAGAGGAGAAGCAAGAATGCTAATCTCCATGAATCCTGTTCTAACATGCAACTGAAAATGTAAATGCAAGCTAAACTAAATGATAACAATGCAATACTTGAAAGTAAATCTAACTATGAAAACAAATAACAATGCAAGATTTAATCTATGGAAGTAAATATGAAATTAATCTAAATGAAACTACAAGAGATAAAAATCTATATGCAATAATGGATCTCAAAGCTCTATGAAAACTTGCAGCATAATAATGATGTGAAAATTCAGGATTTGTAACTAAGAAGGAGAGGGCTCCTTTTATAGTAAAATGTGGATTTGAATGCAAATCTAGAAGCAATGTGGGATAAATGGAAAAGAGGAAACAAATGTCATTTTTAGAAGGTTTGTAGGAAAATGGAATTGCATTTATTTCATTATTTTAATAATCAATTTGTTTCCTTTTCCATCAGAAAAGATATTTTGGAGAAGATATTTTATTTATTTAATTTAAAAAAATAATATTTCTCCTAATTAAATAAAATAAAATTATATAATTTAAAGATAAATATTAATGAAATAAAATAAAATCATTTAATTAAAAATGAATTTTAATTAAATAACTTTATTTCAGTTAAGAAATATTTATTTCAAATAAATAATATTATTTTATTTATTTAAAAGGGATTTATTTTTCTTAATTAATTAAATAAAATTAATTAAATATTCAAACCTCAGGAAGAAATGAAATAATTCAAATGGTTACGATTTGATCAAAGAAGTTTAATTCGAATATGTTGCAAAGCATTGATTCAGGGATTGATTTTGGATAAATTGATTGAATAGGGCCCAAAGTCTAGATGACCATTTTAGGGTGCATACATTTTCCCCTCTTTGACTAATGTGAGGTCAACTTGGGATCACATGCAGTCAAAGAATGGAATTGAAGTGTGAGATCAATTTGGGATCACAAAACAACCCAGATGTGTGTTCAACAGATGGGAATACATCAGGACATATATAAGCAGACTGAAAAAGACAAGGCCAACACCTGTGAATAGGTAATTGTCAAGTCTAAAATAAGAAGTAAGAATCTCAAGCAAGGTTTCCCCAAGGGAAGCAATTGATAAATTTGATAAAGCTGAATCGGGCATTGAAGTTTGGTAGGTACTGCCCCCTCGTGATCGAAATCAAAATGAGATAGAGGAGAAACAGTAAATTGATAAATTTGATCAAATCGAACTAAAGATAAGGTTCTTGATGTAAGATGAAAGTGTAGACACCGAAAAATCCTTCAAAAAATAAATTATTTTTGTTTTCTGAAAATTCTTGATGACATCATCATTTATTAATTAATTAATTATTTAATTAATTTATTTATTTTTATGGCATTAAATCCCTCTCTCTTAATTAAAAATCTTTAATTAAGGAATCTAGCCTAAAAATGTCATTTGGACATTATCCCTAATTTATTAATTATTTAATTAATAAATTGACCAAAAACTTCAAAAATAAATTAATTTATTTTTAATTTATTTTTTATCCCAAACTTGGCCAATTTCCTTAAGACCACTAACCTCTTCCAAAATCTTCTAATCACTTCTTAATTTCGATTAAAAGGCTAATCCCATCTTTCCTAACCCTAATCCCAAGGTTAAATATTTAATTAAGGTTAAATATTTAATTTCCATATTTATTGAAGATACTTTAATAAATATTCCTAAAACTTAGGCTTTTGGAATAAATAACTTTTATTCCATGAAACTAAGGAGAAATCTAGACTCTTCTAGAATCTTCTCAAATCCACCCTCTTCACCCATCCTAATCCTTTTCTTTGTCCTAATCTAATCCTAATCCTACCCTTAAACCTTTGTGCAATCCTAACCAAGCTTAAGACTTTCCTAAACCAAAGCAAAGTCTTTCCTTCCAAATATCTCAACCACAAAGCATTTATTGCTTCCCCAAAGTCTTCAAAGCCTCTTAAAGCCCATTCATTGCTCTTACAAGCATTTATTTGGAGATTTATGAGCTTGGAGCCCCCTTTGTTGACTCCTTTTTGCCCTTCCCTTCATCCACTCACCTTGTGACATGTGTCACCTCCTGATTGGCTGAGAACTAGCACAATCCATGTGCTTCCCTTTGAGTGAATCTTGGCCTCTCTTAAGGATTTCAATCCTAGCCATTCATTCCTCCTACCCCAAGCCTTTAGAAATCCTATAAATACCCTCACTTCCTAAGGAAAATCATCTCTCAACTCTCAAACTCAATAGCAAAGTTATAATGCCATTTTCATTCTAGCATAAGCATAAACTCATCTTTTTTAGATCATTTTCAAGCTTAAATCACATCTAAATTAGCTTAATGGGATTAACTTAGTTTCATTTCTTGTTTTTTAATCTTAGTTCTTTCATTTAGCTTTGCATATTTGTGTGTTCTTGAGGCCTTTGAGGCAAAATAGGTTCCTCATACCTATTTTGTGTCATTTTGGGTCTTCTTGATCCTCAAATCATCCATCTTGCATGCTCCAAGTGCTTGAGTTTGCACACCCACATCCCTCTATATCTAAGCATATCAAACGGTGCATGGGCGCATCCGTTTTAAGCTTAAACTGAGGTGGCTTTGATTTTAGTTTGTTTACCTTTGAATTTGATTTGATTATATGCTATGACATTTGTTTGTCTTTGACCTTCAAAACAGGTTTAGGTGCACTCACAAATCCTAGTCTACATTCTGGCATGCCCGGTGGGACTCAAACCACAATCATTTTGATGAAATTATACTTTATATACTTTTTTTTTTGCAGGAAATAAAGAAATGTCGCCTTCATGAAAAGAAATGACGCCTACAGCAATTAAATGTCGCCTTCAAACAAAAAAATGTCGCCTTCAACAAAAGAAATGTCGCCTACAAGGAATTCAGTCACGCCTTCATGCAATTAAATCACGCCTTTGAAGAAAGAAATGACGCCTATGAACTCTGTTTTCACGCCTGCATAACTGAGATTTTCCTGTTGTCGGCAACTTCTGTTACGTTCCAGAATTCTCTTCTGTCGCCTTCTTTTAATTAAATCACGCCTGTAACAAAAGAAATCATGCCTCTGGTTATTTATCTGTCGCCTTTTAAGGTATAGAATGTCGCCTGTAGGAATTAAATGTCGCCTCTGCACTTTCCAGCGTCGCCTATAAGCTGGACAGTGTCGCTTTTGGTTTTTGTCTTGAGTTGCTTAGGACTGGTTTTTTTCATTTCTTTTATTACAGCAAAGGTCAAACTCAATCTTGAATGAAACTTAAGGAAATGAACTTAGGTCCTAAGTGTCATTGTCAATTTGAAAAGCAAACCAAATCTCGAATGCACTAAAGGAACAAACAACTCTATTCCCTATCTCGTTTCAAATTCCAAAGCAAGCAAACAAATTCAATCTTGAGTGATCTAAGGGACAAAACAAAGCTTTTTCAAAGTTCTTAAATCAACTCGCTAATCAAATCTTGAATGCACAAAAAGAAAGAACTTGCAAACGTTCGAAGCATTTACATTTTTGAGGAAAAGAACAAATCAAAATCTAATCACGAGTGTCTTCATTTCAAAGTTCAAACATCACTTAATCAAATTGGGAAAATTAACAAAATCTGCTTGATGTGCATGTAGGAGTTTTTCAATTCTTGCATAATCCTTGTTAGAGTAAAGCAACGTGGAACATTTGAACTTGGACAAGTTCACTTGTTCTACTTTTAGCGAGGCCTATCCAAGGAGAAGCGCTTCCTCCTCGGAGAACGACCTCAAACCGGTATCCCCCCCGGCCGATATACAAATAAGTGAATACCAAAAGAATCACTTACATCTCCTAATCGCCGGGTGTTCGTGCCAAACACGTGTCTGGGGATGGTAAACATTCCTCTCCCCCAGCATAATTGGCAAGGCTCTTAAGTGAGTCACAGATGATCAGCATAACCGGGTATGGAGACTCCACGGAACTATTAAAAACCTGATAAACTAGAGGCTACCCTATCTACATCTGAAAGTATCAAAATCCTTGTGCAAGGACTGATTCCAAGGGGTTTACCGGGTCGCCTCAAGATTACTCACCATTTGTATTCCCTTCTGGGGAATACCAAGCTGTGGGCAAGCGATTTTGATACTCACCTTCCTTAGGAAGATCTGTTTGAAATGCTTGACAGTCAAAGACTCTGTGAAAATACTTGTTGAAACATTCACTTTCAAAGCTTTGTCAGAGTCAGTTGCCTTTGTTTGTATCCCGCAAGGTTGCTTTGTCCCTTGCGGAGATTGCTTTGACTTTAACTTTTTCCATTGGAAACCTTTGCCTCAAAATCAGAAGCCTCTTTTCCAAGTGATGCCCAGCAAGAACAAACATCCTAAAGCAAAGTTGCCCAAATCCCAAGCCTATCAAGAGCGAAAAGTTATCAAAAGGAACACCAAGAGCTATCAAGCCATTATCCAAGCAAACCAAGCAGAAGAGAAGTCCCAAGACAAACTTGAGAACATTGCCCATAACGCCCGCATCAAATAGTTCGCCTTCCGTTTCCGAGTTAACCATCACTTTGTCACCCTTGAGCCAGAAGATTAGCCATATCCTTGTTCATGTCTTGTTCCATCTTCGGATTTTGAAAAACTTGTCTCAACAGCCTTGCATCTTAGTTTCATCTTAGTTTCACCCTTTGCATCAGCATCAAAACCTTAGTTGCATTTCAAAAACATCATAAAGTTGCATATGCATTCATCTTCCTACCAGCATTCTAGAATCAATCCTTGTCATTTGCATTATCCCTTTAGATAAAGCATTGTCCCTTCACCCTTCAAAACCTTTTCCACCAGCATCCCCCCATCAGCTTTCCATGTCTTTCCAGCAGATCCATCATCTTTTGCTCCAAATCCAGAGATCCACCAACACTTAGTGTTCTACCTTTTGAGTTGTTCCTATCCTATATCCAAGATCAGAGACCATCATCCTCTTTTTTGGCACAACGTGTTGTCATAAAGAAATCAAACCTTGTCCTTGCATAGCCATCATCTCGAGCAAGAGATTGAAGTGCATTGATAAGAAACTTGTTGACCGAAGATCATCAGTCTATCTTAGGTTGACCCCATCGTATCTCTGATCCTCCGTTTGGGAAAAATAGCAGCTCATTTGTTGACCACTCAGTAATCTTTCACCAGCTTTCCATCAGCAACCTATCTTTCCTCCACCGTCTTGATCCATATCAGTTCCATCCAGCTTCCATCATCGCCATCTTGATCCATCCTTGCATTTGCATCTTAGAAGTCATCATCTTTAGAAGTTCATCAACTTTGCATCCATCAACATCTTTTAGCCAAACATCTTGCATCCATTTAGCACTTGCATCTCCATGCCTGTTGAGACCAGATCTCGGAAAAGAAGAAGCATGAATCCTTATCCACCAACAACCTCATCCGATCCCAAACTTTTCACCAATGCCATGATGACCTACAATCCCCAGATCCAAGCCAGTAACCCATGTGAAGATCCAAACATCCCTTCATCCCCCTTGGCAAACCAAGCATTCGCAAATCCTCCAGATAGCCCACCAGCGACCAATGCCCTTGTAGCACAACATCAGCAGAGCACGTTTGTTCACTACCTGCCAGAAAGTACCTCCATCCCACCATCTCTCTATCCACGCATCCCCATCAAAACTATCCAAGTTCCAGCACAAGCGTATTCTCCGTTTGACCAATCATTCCCTAATCCTATCATGCAAACACCCCAAGAGCTTTCCACCATTCCCCTTTTCTTGCAAGGAAGCCTCGCCAGTCCCACAACACAAGGTGCAGCGCCATCTGCTCCATCTCATACCCCTTTTGCTTCATCATCTGCTATGGCTGCCCAAGCCCAAATCCAACACTTAACCCAAAGTCAGCTTCCACCTCTCACGCAAGCTTTTACACCAAAAGCTTCACCACCATCCGCAAGTCAAGCAACACCTTTCACCATCAAAGGAGCACCGTCACCCTTCACCCCCCAAGCACCCATACCTTCTTCTTTGGGGTTAGCACAATCGCTCCCCATTCCAACCTCATCTTTCTCTTGGGTGTTTCTTTCATTTTCCTCCTCACAAGCATCCACTCAACCACAACCCCAACAAGCTCCTTTCTCTCAACCATCATTCGTGTCCCAAGCTCCCGTTGCTCCTACCATTCCATCATCCGCTGCAGTGCACCCTAACACAAGCTCTCAATGGGGCCTTACGCAAGAAGAAATGAAGGCATGGGGGATCCCATCTCAATCCCCTACATCTATGGTTGTAAATCAACAAACCGTCTTCACCCAAGCAGCACAGCAGCAACTACCCCAAACACCGCCAACTTCAAGCTATTCATCCCAAATCCCAAATACCTTCCAGCAAGTTCCACCACCTCAACAACCAACTTTCCCCAACTATCTTACCCCATCACCCTTTGCTTCTAGCTTCCCCACGTCTGTTCCACCTCTAAGTAATGCTGGCATGCACCCAGCTTATATCAGCCAAACCCAAAGCCAACCTCAGCAACTACCACCATCATACCCGCAAGCAGCATCGTTCCAACAGCCTCCCCCACAGCAACCACATGTCCCCTTTCAGCAAACACCCATCATTCCTCAACAAAAGCAAGTCCCTTTCTATCAACCTCAGCAACAAAACCCTATCATCCTCCAGCAACAACAAGTTCCCACCCATCAGTTACAACAGCAAGTTCCAAATGACCACTATCAGCAAGCAGTCCCACAACAACCGCCAGTTCAACAACAGCAAGTAGCCCAACAACATCAAGCGGTCCCATATCAATATCCCCCCATGCCACACCAGCAATATCCCCAGCAACCATTACCCCAAAATCAGTTCCAACCCATTTATCCACAGCAAGCACCATATCTAGTTCCACAGCTTCCATCACAAGCAGAAGTTCCAGTTCCCTCGCCACTCAATGCTGAGTGGGAAGCAATGAAAAGCGCTCTAAAAGAGCTCCAAAGTGGAACAGAGAATAAAACATACAAGTTCGAAGAGGTGTGCTCATATCCCTTCGATCGATCCATAGCAACTATCCCTTTCCCCAAGCATTTTGAGATGCCCAAGTTCGACAAGTATCGGGGGAAAGGAGATCCAGTAAATCATATCAAAGAGTTCTACATGGCGTGCCAAGAAGTGGCTTACAGTGATAACTATCTCCTGCGCCTGTTTCCCAAAAGCTTGGGAGGAACTGCTATTGAGTGGTTTTACAAAATACCACATGGGACAATAAACACCTTTGCTGAACTCTCTGAGAAGTTCATCACACACTATGCCCATAATGTGGAGAATGAGTTGTCCTTGCTAGACCTATGCAACTCAAAGCAGAAAGATGGAGAAAGCCTTGCAGAATACTTGCAAAGATGGCAGAATCTTACAAATAGGTTATCATATCAGCCGCCAGAGAAGCATCTAACAAAGATCTTCATTGATAACCTGCATCCAAAGCTATCCCATCACATGCGAATGAACTATCTCCAGACATACCAAGACATCAAGAGCAAAGGCATAGGTATCGAGAAAGCTCTCCTAGACAAAGGCACTATTCGTCACTTCAAGGATGATTCCAAGAACAAACCCAACAATGATAAATCCCGTTACTGGAATCGTAACAAGAATGTTGTTACAGATGGAGCCACTGACACTAAGAATGTACAATTCGTTGTGGCTAGTCCTACACCAGCTCAAATATTCCAACCACCAGCTCCCGCATATCAAGCACCTATTTATCAGCAGCCTCCTCAAGCTCATCAGCCACCTGTGCAACAGTATCAGCAACAATACCAACAGCAACAGCCAGCACGTCAAGGCAATCCTGTTAACACAGTTAACGTTGCCCCAAGGCAGAACAAGCCCAACAATCAGAACAATCCGAAGAGGACTTTCACACCTTTGGGTGAGCCTCTGGATCAGATCTTTTATCGGCTAGCCAAGGCAAATATGATCACATATCCGCCCATCCCACAGAAAGATGACAACGCACCAAAGTCTGATTGGTATAAAGAACATGAATACAGTGATTACCATCGTGTGAAGGGGCACACAACATTGAAGTGCATGTGGCTTAAGCACTACATCCAGGATCTCATCGATCGCAAGGAAATCCAGGTCGATGCACCAACTCAAGCTTCACCCAATGCCGGTTTGCAAATATATCAAAATGTGTTCCCTCAACACGATACCGGGAAGAATCAAGCCAACGCCAATCAGCCCCAAAATCATGGCAAAGGCAAGCAAGAAGATCACACAGCAGCCTATATCAACTATGACAAGTATGTCGGATGCATAACTCAAGATGAGCCCATCCAAGATGAGCCCACCATCAATACCATCCACGTCAGAGGGCAGGATCGACAATGTGCTGCAACTACCCGCAGTGGTAGGATAACTGTTGCCAGTGCTCCTCCGAGGTCAACTGCTCCTCCAAGGCCAACATCTACTGCATCCACAGCACAGTCTAACACCAGGCCAGCATCAAATGCACGCGCAACACAGCATAATGCACCAAGAGCACAATACAATATCATAGAGCATCTTGGGAACATGCCAGCCCAAATATCTATCTTGGATTTGCTCCGCACATCACCCATTCATCAGGAGATCCTGGACAAAGCTCTAAAAGAAGGCCATGTCCCCACGGACATTAACACAACTCAGTTTGAAACTCTTGTGGGACACCTATCAGCAGCATGTGCCTTATCCTTCAAAGAATCTGATATACCAGATGTCGCTCCTGACCATACTCTCCCTCTCCGCATTGCTGTCATGGTCAGAGATTTTGCCCTCAAACGAGTTCTAGTGGATAATGGCTCAGCCCTCAACTTGTGCACATTAAAATTCATCAAGAAGATCGGGTTCACGGAGGCCGACATACAACATGAGAAAATCACTATCAAAGCATATGATAACTTGGAGCGTACCTCCGAAGGTACTATGACTTTTCCTATCCAGCTAGGCCCAGCAACGCAAGATACTCTCTGCCACGTTGTTGATCTTGACCTACCATTCAATATCCTCCTCGGTCGTCCATGGATCCATTCCATTAAGGCCGTACCATCTACTTACCATCAGTGCATCAAGTTTCCACATCAAGGCACTGAGGTTACCATCCACGCTGACCCTAACCCCTTCGCATACTGCCTTGCGATGGAAACATCTTTCCCTCATTCTACTCATTGTCCTGGAACCGATATTGGTACTTCTATTGCTAGCTCATCCCGATCCCATCGCGATCCAGAGACCATCCTCTCTTCCACCTTATCATCCGTCAAGATCAACAACCAGGGTTGTGGCGAATACAGCCTCAGTGATGCATTTGCTGTTGGAGCTCTTCCACGCGATCCACATACTCAAGGGGGCCCAAGTTGTCAAAACAAGCCTGTTGAGGAACATTATAAGCTCAAGCAAATCGGAAACATGACTTTTGAGTCTCATGGCAACATCAACGGCAAAGAAATGGATCCAGATATTAACAAATGGTTATACAAAGATCCCCCATCACGTGACACACAACTTCTTGAGTACTTCAAAGAGAAATATCCAATCCCCTACAAGAATGTCACAGAACAATACAACTATCAAGGTGGTGGTCTAGGACCACAAGAGGACGGAAATTTGTTTCCTATCATACCATCCCAAAATTCAGAACAGTAAGGACTTGGCTTTAATACCCCTCGCTTGCTTGAACAAGAGCCCAATACCACAACTGTGGGCACTAACATGACCAACGTGAACTTTTCGAATAGCCAGGATGACCTCGTGGAAATCGAAGACATCCCCAAAGAGAAAGACATCCGATCCTACGACGATATCTTTGCCGACGACACCCTCCTGGGGACTTCTGTCCTCCAACAACTCTCCATTAACCTCATAGATCTTCCCCTCACAAACCCCGACCTCATAGATTGGGACCAACCAAGCATCACACACATCGATGAGTTCCAAAGCGCACAAGCACTCCTAGAATTCATGGGGGCATCAGGTCCAGCAAGCAATCAGGATCCAACATCAACCTCTGTCTATCAGCTTCACCCAAAAGGATATTTTGGGGAAGAGGCAAGCTTTAGTCGCAAAAATGAAATAGCAAGAGAACATCATGAGTCTTTATGTGAAAACCCCCTTGGGGCACATTCTAATTCCAAAATAGTAAAAATAAAGGGCGTATCTTCTAGTGAAAACCTGGCAACTCAGGCGCTAGAAGATGAAGCCTTGCCTCTTCCCCCTATCCAAGATTATAGACGAGAGCAGTCGCCGATCATCATAGAGGAGACCAAGCCAATCAACTTGGGAACAGAAGAATGTCCAAGGATCACCTACATTGCAGTCAACCTAACAGAAGGAGAAGAAATCGCTCTCAGTGCCTTGCTCAAGGAATCCATTATCAACTTTGCATGGTCATATGCCCACATGCCTGGGCTTGATCCAAACCTTGTTGTTCATCACCTATCAGTAGATCCAAACGTCAAGCCAGTGAAGCAGAAGCTAAGGAAAATGCATCCAAAGGTAGCATTGCTCGTCAAAGTAGAGCTTGAGAAGCTCCTCCAAGCTAAGATCATCAGAGCAATAGATTATTCAGAGTGGATCTCTAACATGGTGCCAGTCACAAAGCCTTCTGGCGACATCAGAATATGCACAGATTTTAGGGACTTAAACAAGGCATGTCCTAAGGATGACTTCCCATTGCCAAACATAGACATGCTTGTAGACCTCACAGCGGGTCACGAAATGCTATCACTCATGGATGGCTTTTCAGGCTACAACCAAATTCATATAGCGGAAGCAGATCAACATAAAACAGCATTCACAACCCCATGGGGTACCTTCTGCTACAACATGATGCCATTTGGGCTAAAGAATGCAGGGGCCACATATCAGAGAGCAATGACAGCGATCTTCCATGACATGATCCACAAGATCCTTGAGGACTATGTGGACGATATCCTCGCAAAATCCAAAACAAGGGATGAACACCTCAACATCCTAGAACGTGTGTTTGATCGTCTGAATCATTATGGCTTAAAGCTTAATCCTAAGAAATGTGTCTTTGGTGTTACGTCTGGCAAGCTTCTAGGCTTCATCGTCTCTAGACGAGGCATAGAGATCGATCCTAAAAAGGTAAAAGCAATAACAAAGATGCCTCCACCAAGAAATCTCAAACAGCTCAGAAGCCTACAGGGCAAGCTTCAATCAGTACGGCGGTTCATCTCGCAGCTAGCAGATAAGTGCCAACTCTTCTCACATCTCTTATGCAAAGACACTAGCTTCAAGTGGGATCCCATATGTCAAAGAAGCTTTGATAAGCTCAAGGAGTATCTAGCTAACGCTCCAATCCTAGTACCACCAGTTCCAGGATGCCCACTCATCCTTTACATCTCAACAACAGCTATAGCACTAGGGGCACTCCTAGCACAGCATGATGATGAAAATAGAGAACGAGCTATCTACTACATCAGTCGCACTCTTGTGGGCTATGAGCTTAACTATTCACCCATGGAGAAAGCATGCTTAGCAGTGGTCTTTGCCACTCAAAAACTTAGACATTACATGCTTAGCCACACAATCAAGCTCATATCAAAGGTGGACCCTCTTAAGTATCTGTTATCAAAGACAACCCTCACAGGCCGTATGGCAAAATGGGTCATGTTACTCAGCAAATTTGACATTCAGTATGTAGATCGCAAAGCAATCAAAGGGCAAGTCATTGCCGATCAGCTAGCAGAAGCACCACTGGTGGATGCCTATCCACTAATCATGGAATTCCCCGATGAACACTTATGCATGATTGAAGAGCAGCCCATGTGGAAACTATACTTTGATGGTTCCAACACATCCCATAGCTCTGGCGCAGGAATCCTATTCGTCACACCTCAAGGTGACTATATTCCAAAATCATTCAAGTTGGGATTCCCCTGTACCAATAACATTGCAGAATATGAGGCACTCATCTCAGGTCTCAGAACAGCTATCCAATGGAACATCACAGAACTACAAGTCTTTGGAGATTCACAGCTCATTATCAAACAAGTCCTAGATGAGTATCAAACAAAGGATGACAAATTGCTACCCTACAAGCAACTGGTGGATAAACTGAAAGAGCATTTCCTACATCTACAATTCAATCAGATCCCAAGGCTTCAAAACAAAGCAGCAGATGCAATGGCAACCATCGGATCCTTATTGGAAATACCACGAGACGCATCACAGTATGAATTTCTAGTCGAGCAGCTACATTCACCAGCTTATGAGAACGTCGATGCAGACATGGTGTGTGTCTTGGTTGGTCCTCAATCCCCATGGTACCACGACATCCATGCATATCTAAAAAATGGTATCATATCTCCCCATCTCACCAATAACCAATGCCAAAACCTTATTCGCAGAGCTTCCCGCTACACTCTTGTAGCCAACACCCTATATCGTCGCGGGTATCATAATGTCCTATCTAGATGTTTAGACTCAAACGAGGCCGTCCTGGCCTTACAAGAAGTTCACGCCAGAATTTGCGGTGCCCACACGAGTGGCATGGTTCTAGCAAAGCAGCTGCTTAGAGTTGGATATTATTGGCCAACAATGGAACATGATGCGTGTGAATTTGTCAAGAAATGTCTCCCATGTCAACAGCATGCCAATTTGATACATGCACCAGCACAGGATCTACAGCCTATTGCACCACCGTGGCCTTTTTCATGTTGGGGCCTCGACCTCGTTGGCTTGATCACCCCCCTCTCTTCGGATGGACACAAGTATATCATAACAGCCACAGAGTACTTTACCAAATGGGTTGAAGCGATTCCACTCACCCTTACTACTGGCATCCAAATATCCAAGTTCATCCTCTACCATATCATTTGCCGCTTCGGCATACCATCTACCATTTTCACAGACCATAGCACACCTTTTGAAAACCAGCATGTGGATGATCTATGTGCCAGACTCCACATCCATCACCGTTTCTCCAGTCCATATTTCCCTCAAGGAAATGGCCAAGCTGAGGCAACCAACAAAACTATCTTGAAAATCCTCAAGAAGGTTGTCAATGATTCTGGTCGTGACTGGCATCTCCAAATTAATCCCGCCCTCTGGGCTTATCGCACTTCTTATCGCACTCCCACAGGAACCACCCCATACTCCCTTGTATATGGTGCCGAAGCTGTTCTACCAATCGAGGTTGAGCTCCCATCCTTGCGCGTCTCCATGAAGAACTATACAACTGATGAAGACTATCGTGTGGCCCAGCTCACACAGCTAGATCTGCTAGATGAAAAGAGACAGCAAGCCTATGATCACCTGGTTGCATACCAGAATCGACTCAAAAGGAGTTATAACAAGAAGGTCCATCCTAGACAGTTCTTGGTCGGTGACATGGTCCTTAAAGAAAATCAGAAGGTCCTAGCAAATAGAGAAAAGAAAGGCAAGTTTGAGCCTACTTGGTTGGGCCCCTATGTTGTCACCGCATCCTTTGGCTCGGGAGCCTATCAGCTATCAACACCAGAAGGCGAGCCCTTGAATGATCCTATCAACATCATCCATCTAAAGAGGTTCTATGCCTGAACCTGATCCTGCATATATCAGAAAAATCCAAAAACATTCAAAAAAGCAAAAAAAGCAAAAAAAGCAAAAAAAAAGAAAAAGAAAAGAGAAAGAGAAAATAATCGTCCAACGGTGAAAACTTGGCAATTCAAGCACCTTGGACAAGTATGTTGGTGAAAACCTGGCAAATAGGCGCCAACATAGTAAACTGAGCTATTTATCTATTCAGTTTGTCCTTTCAGCTACCGTCCTCATCCTCCATCCATAACAGATCTCCCAACAGTTCCATCTCCCCTTTTTTCCAAGCATTCAGCTTCCATCTTCCTCCAACCCATCTCCAATCCATATCCTATTCCAAAGCTTTGTACCATATCTTGTACCATATCCCTTTCCCTTTCCTGTACAGCGCATTCCTCCTTGTAGTTATCCTTCTTGTCTCCGTCCTAGTGAGAGTCCCGCTGAGTGTGATCTTCCTATCCCCAATCCTGAGCTTCTGTACATATCCCTTGTGCATATCGTTCCTCCTTATTGTACATAACCTTTGTCCGTCCTGCAGCAGCATTTGATCAAATATCTTGTCCCATCCCCAGCCTCAGAAAATTTGTAGTCCCACTCGGGCCTTGTGCTTCAGCAACATCAATTGTCGACTTATCCTTGCTCATCCTGATTATTCCTTGAACTTCAGCTTTTGCCAGCGAACAACTACACTTATTCTCTCACCAACCCATGGGTCCTTGAGGATATATCGTTCCTCCTGTCTGACCTAATCTTCCATCCTGGTCCTTGAGGATATATCGTTCCTCCTGTCCGACCAATCTTCCCACCATCAATCAAACCTAATCTCCCTCCTTGGCAAAGGATGTCTTTTTGGAGTTATCATTTTGATCTTGGATTTTTGTCCTTTGGGTCTTGTTAATCTTTTTGGCTTCTCATTATCCCACCAGGGTCACCACGATTCATTATATCACGGTGTGCTGCGTGTGCGGATAATCTGGGGCAAGGTCTTTTGATCTTTCGCTTCTGCCTGTGAGTCAGTTGTGTGTTTGTGGTTCCTTCAGCATCGGTTCCACCATGTCGCCTCTGTGCTTCATGTGTGATGTTGGGGCAACCCTGTGTGTTTGTTTAGCATCAGTCCTCGTCAGTCCTCTGCAACGCTAGTGACAAGGCCTCATGATCCCAGTATCCTTGGCAGGTCTCTAGCATTGCTATATTAAATCTAGGCTGTGCACTCCCGTTTGCACTTGGAGCTATCTAGTCCCTTGCATTCATCATATAGATTAATCTTGCATCTTGCATTTCCATCTCATCTTGCATTTCCATCTCATCTTGCATATCATCCATATTTGTTCTTAGAAGTGAGGTTGTTTATCTCCCCTTTCTTCCTAGGCCCTTCCTTCCTCGTCCCGCCAGGCACACTCTGTCCCAGTGTGTAATCCCTCTTTCTCCTTGTCCCACTGGGCACATCTTCCATGATTTTGTCCCACCGGGGCATGTTCCTCTTTCTTCTAGTCCACCCGGGCGTCGTACCTTCTTCTTCTGATTCTAGCCTCGGCATCTTGTTTTCTTGTCTTTGACGCCATGCCACTTGCGGCATCGCATCAAAGAGGGGCAAAATGTAGACACCGAAAAATCCTTCAGAAAATAAATTATTTTTGTTTTCTGAAAATTCTTGATGACATCATCATTTATTAATTAATTAATTATTTAATTAATTAATTTATTTTTATGGCATTAAATCCCTCTCTCTTAATTAAAAATCTTTAATTAAGGAATCTAGCCTAAAAATGTCATTTGGACATTATCCCTAATTTATTAATTATTTAATTAATAAATTGACCAAAAACCTCAAAAATAAATTAATTTATTTTTAATTTATTTTTTATCCCAAACTTGGCCAATTTCCTTAAGACCACTAACCTCTTCCAAAATCTTCTAATCCCTTCTTAATTTCGATTAAAAGGCTAATCCCATCTTTCCTAACCCTAATCCCAAGGTTAAATATTTAATTAAGGTTAAATATTTAATTTCCATATTTATTGAAGATACTTTAATAAATATTCCTAAAACTTAGGCTTTTGGAATAAATAACTTTTATTCCATGAAACTAAGGAGAAATCTAGACTCTTCTAGAATCTTCTCAAATCCACCCTCTTCACCCATCCTAATCCTTTTCTTTGTCCTAATCTAATCCTAATCCTACCCTTAAACCTTTGTGCAATCCTAACCAAGCTTAAGACTTTCCTAAACCAAAGCAAAGTCTTTCCTTCCAAATATCTCAACCACAAAGCATTTATTGCTTCCCCAAAGTCTTCAAAGCCTCTTAAAGCCCATTCATTGCTCTTACAAGCATTTATTTGGAGAGTTATGAGCTTGGAGCCCCCTTTGTTGACTCCTTTTTGCCCTTCCCTTCATCCACTCACCTTGTGACATGTGTCACCTCCTGATTGGCTAAGAACTAGCACAATCCATGTGCTTCCCTTTGAGTGAATCTTGGCCTCTCTTAAGGATTTCAATCCTAGCCATTCATTCCTCCTACCCCAAGCCTTTAGAAATCCTATAAATACCCTCACTTCCTAAGGCAAATCATCTCTCAACTCTCAAACTCAATAGCAAAGTTATAATGCCATTTTCATTCTAGCATAAGCATAAACTCATCTTTTTTAGATCATTTTCAAGCTTAAATCACATCTAAATTAGCTTAATGGGATTAACTTAGTTTCATTTCTTGTTTTTTAATCTTAGTTCTTTCATTTAGCTTTGCATATTTGTGTGTTCTTGAGGCCTTTGAGGCAAAATAGGTTCCTCATACCTATTTTGTGTCATTTTGGGTCTTCTTGATCCTCAAATCATCCATCTTGCATGCTCCAAGTGCTTGAGTTTGCACACCCACATCCCTCTATATCTAAGCATATCAAACGGTGCATGGCCGCATCCGTTTTAAACTTAAACTGAGGTGGCTTTGATTTTAGTTTGTTTACCTTTGAATTTGATTTGATTATATGCTATGACATTTGTTTGTCTTTGACCTTCAAAACAGGTTTAGGTGCACTCACAAATCCTAGTCTACAGAAAGATATAAAAAAATCATAGAACCAAGGTAGATCAGCAAGAAAGATTATGCCCCAAGGTTGAATTAGAAGAAAAGAAGTGGGGTGAAAGCGAATGGAAGATAGAAGTTTGGAAGAAATGGAAAGAAATGGAGAGAAGAAAGAGAATTTGCCTCCAGAAAGAAGATGCCCCAAAATCAATCAACTGTTTAAGATAGGGAATTTCAATTGAGATCATGAAAGAAGGTAAGGAAATGAAGATCAAAATGTGACCACAGTTGACTAAAAGTCCACAAGAAAGATGAAGGAAACCCTCTCAAACTCATAATGCAGCCTAAAAGTGCAAATTTAACATGAAGTCTAAATAATGCAAGCTACATGAAAATACAAAGGTGTACTTGCAATAGGGTAACATAGGATTTTTATGTTCATCATTCATTAGAGAATGTAAAAGAACTTATTTTCATCATAGGGCCATTATTACTGGACATTAGACGATCACACAATCATCACTAGTCACAAATGCAACTATGAAGATATGAATGTGATTGATATCGGATTGGAATGTGGAAAGATTCTAACATGAGCATCAAAGACATAAAGGTCAAGATGACTATAATGTTAGCTTACCCAATTTAATGTAGCAAAACCATGCTCGCATCAAGGCATAAATGCCAAGATGACCATGAGAATGGTTGTGCAAAAGAAATAGTCAAGGATGATGCCTTAAATCTCCTGAGTGTGTCAAGGAGACAACAAGAGACACTGAAGAGGTTCAAGACAACACCCACAAGTAGAAAGCAAATAAAAACATGCCCCATGCCACAAGTCTTCTAGCTATGCATCACAGAGAGACTTATTAGATAGGGACACTCAATGAAAATCAATAACAGTCAACACACAAAGAAAAGATCATGACATATCTCAATCATTAAGTGTTGCATTTAAAAATTTAAGTGTGTAAACTGATACTGAGTTCTGAGGATAAGGATCAAATGCTTGCTAGTAGGTAAGATCACATGACCAAACTAGATAAGACCAAAATGATAAGTGTTGAAAAACACTCGATGTTGAGGGTTGTGTTGAAAAACATAGTTGGGTTGGTGTTGAAAAACACCGTTTGTGAGGTGTCCTAAAGACAAGCATATCCAAGAGACCAAAGCTAACACAGTGATGCCCCCTAGACAAAGACAAAGACCAATTCCAAACCAAGGTGACAAGGACAAGGCATGATGGAGAAAGGCTAAGTGTCAAGGACACATGCTAAGAAATAGGGGGGCGAAGGCCTCAAGTAGCACCCATTTCCAGGTTTTCACCACTTGGAAGAATTTTTTCATGACTTTTTATAATTTTTTTTGTATTTTTGCTACCAAGGCACCTATTTCCAGGTTTTCACCAAGGCACTTTTTTTTTTTTTTTCAATTTTTCAATTTTTTTGTATTTTTTGAGATTTTGATTTTTTTGTATTTTTTGTATTTTTTATTTTTTTATATTTTTTCAGCATCATATATGAATTCTTTTGGTATTTTTTTCAGGATCATATATCAATTTTGTTTTTGTAATTTTTTTAGGATCATAATTATATACAAAGGATGCCCCCAGACAGAACGGGCATCAAGAATAGAACTTCTTTAGGTGCAAAACATTGATAGGCTTAGAGAGCTACTCCCCCTCTTCAGTAGATAGTAGATAGGAACCTATACCAAAAGCTTCTATGATAATGTAGGGTCCAAGCCAATTAGGTTTGAATTTTCCCTTTTGTTTTCTATTTTGTTGGTTCTTAGGATTCTCTCGCAGGACAAGATCTCCTACTTGGAATTCTCTAGGGAAAACCTTTTTGTTGAAGGCTTTGGACATCTGCTTTTGATAGACCCTCATATGGTCAAATGATGCTTTACACTTTTCATCCAGAAGTTCCAATTCTTGCAATCTCATGGTGCGATAGTGTTCATCTGTAACTAGACCTTTGAGAGAGACTCGAAGTGACGGAATCTCAACCTCTAAAGGTAACATTGCTTCAACACTGTATGTGAGGGCAAAAGGAGTAGCCCCAGTTAGAGTATGAATACTCATTCTATAGGCCCACAAGGCTAGGTTTATATGTAGGTGCCAGTCTCCCCCATTCTTATGAACTGTTCTATGTAAAATCTTGAGAATGGTTTTATTTGAAGCCTCTTCCTAACCATTTCCTTGCGGGAAGTAAATGGAGGACCAATGTTGCTTTATCTTAAATCTTTGGTAGAGTTGTGTAAGGTCCTTGTTTTTGAACTGACCTCCATTGTTAGTGATGATCTTAGATGGCACTCCATATTGACAAATTATATGGTTTAAAATGAATAAAGACATTGTCTTACCTAAGGCTACAAAAAGTGGAACAGCCTCTACCCATTTTGTGAAGTAGTTAGTAGTAGTGATAATGAACTTATGTCCACCTGATGAGTTGGGGTGAATCTGCCCAACAAGGTCAAAGGCCCATCGCTAGAATGGCCAGTGAGATATAGAAGGAATTAGCTCCCTACCTGGAGCATGTATCAGGTGTCCATGTTTCTGGCATTTTTCACAAGACTTGGTAAAAGCTACTGCATCTATCTGCATCGTAGGCCAATAGTACCCCACCCTAAGAAACCTTCTAGCCATGGAAAGACCATTAGAATGTCCCCCACATATGCCCTCATGGATGTCAACTAGCACTTCATCAAATTCCTCATTTTATAAGCACCTAAGAAGTGTCCCATCTAGACCCCTCCTATACAAATCACAAGAGATGAGGGAATGGTGAGAGGCATTATGAACAAGGTTTCTTCTTTTAGATCGGTTAAATGTGTCAGGGATGATGTCATCATAGAGATATGAGTAAATAGCACCATAGCAGGAGGATTCATGATTGACAAGGGTACAAATGATGTGGCTTTCAAGTGAGTCAAATATGGGATGACGTAGCTCTTCCACTAGGAATTCATATCTAGACTCATGTTCCTCTAACTGAAGAAGCGAAGCAAGGGTGGCCCTAGCATCAGCTGCTTTGTTCTCAGCCCTAGGGATTTGCTAAAAAGTGACAAAAGTAAAATACCATCTTAATGAATCAACCATTTTTTTGTAAGGTATCAACTTGTCATCTTTTGTTTAGTATTGCTCATTGACTTGATTAATAATCAGCTGAGAATCTCCATAGATATGTAGTTCTATGATATTCCACTCTATAGCCATTTTTAGTCCATTTGTTAAAGCCTCATATTCAGCTATGTTGTTTGTGCATGGGAAGAGTAACTTGTAAGATTTGGGAATAGTGTACCCATGTGGAGAGACAAACAACACACCAGCTCCAGAACCATTTTGCATGTAGGAACCATCAAAGAATAGTTTCTACGATCGCTCAGTCATGTACATAAGATGTTCATCTAGGAAATTGACTTGAATGGGCATATTATCTTGAATTGGGAAATTAGCCAGTTGATCTGCAATAACCTAGCCTTTGATTGCCTTGCACTCAATATACTCTATGTCAAATTTAGAAAGAATCATCATCCATTTAGTGAGTCTACCCATGAGAGTAGCTTTGCTGAGCAAGTATTTGAGAGGATCTATTTTTTCTATGAGGTGTATGGTGTGCGCAAGCATATAGTGTTGCAATTTTTGAGAGGCAAACACTACTACAAGGAAAGCTTTTTCAATACTAGTATAATTGACCTCATAAGCAACAAGAGTGCAACTAATATAATATATGGCCCTTTCTTTCCCTTGTTCATCTAATTGAGCCAACAATGCCCCCAGTGAAGATTTAGTAGTTGAGACATACAAAATGAGGGGTTTTCCTAGAATGGGAGGCATTAAAATGGGAGGACTTGCCAAGTATTCCTTAATTTGATCCATGCTCTTCTATAAATCCTCATTCCAGACACACTAAACACCTTTATGCAAATTTTTGTTAAAGGGCTATGCTCTATTGGCCAATTTTGAGATAAACCTCCTTATGGATTGAAGGCGCCCTTGAAGACTCCTCATTTGACTGACATTTTTGGGAGGTGGCATGTCTATAATGGCTTGGACTTTTTCTAGGTCCACTTCTATCCCTTTGGCTAAAATGATGAATCCCAATAATTTGCCAAAAGTAACACCAAATGCACACTTTTTTGGGTTTAATCTTAGTTGAAATTGTTCCATGCAATCTAGAATTACTTCTAAATCAGCTAGATGTGTTCCTCTTTTCTTAGACTTAGCTAGGGTGTCATCCACATAATCTTCCATATTCTTGTGCATCATGTCATGGAATATGGTTGTCATAGCTCTTTGATAAGTAGCTCCTACATTTTTCAATCCAAAGGGCATCACATTCCAACAATAAGTACCCCATGCACATGTGAATGCATTCTTTTCCTGATCCTCAGGAGAAATCTTGATCTGATTATACCAAAAAAAACCATCCATCAAGGAATAGATCTCATAGCCTGTCATCATGTCCACTATCATGTCTATGTTAGGAAGTGGAAAATCATCCTTTGGGCATGATCTATTAAGATCTCTAAAATCTATGCAAATTCAAATGGATTTATCATGTTTAGAAATAGGTACAATGTTGGAAATCCAGTCAGCATAGTCTATAGCTCTAATGAATCCTGCACCAAGGAGCTTTTCTAATTCAACTTTCACTAGAAGAGCTATATGAGGGTGCATTTTTCTCAACTTTTGCTTGACTGGTTTCACACCTGGAGCTATGGACAAATGATGCATAATGAGATTAGTGTCCAACCCTAGCGTGTCTAAATATGTCCATGCAAAATTAATTTTCTTCTTTTGGAGGAACTCAGTGTAGGCTTTCTTTTCTTGAGGTGATAAAGATTTAGCCAAGTGCACAATTTTTGGAGCCTCTTCTGTGCCCAAATTAACAACTTCTATAGGTTCAACCAATACTAATGATCTATCCTTAAAATAGCTTGGGAGACTATCAAGTACCTCATCCATAGGTGCCTTAGAGAGGTTTTCACCCTTGGATACGTCTTTTATTTTTACATTTTTTGGTTCTGACACCGCCACATAGTGGTTTTCACCATTAGAACTCTTATTCTTTTTTTCTTTTCTTTTTATCTTGTGACTAAGGTACTTGATCTCAGGTTCTATCATACTGGTAGCTGGTTCACTGGTGGAAGAGACTACAGGGTCAGTGGCATTTAGATAGCAAGTGATCTCATACTCATTGTGAAATGTCAAGAGTTGAGGCTCTTGATAACGTTGAGACCAATCAATAAGGTTGGGGTTAATTAGGGGTAGGTTAATGACTGGTTCAATATTAAGGATATAGGTGATGTCATCTCTAGTGATTATAGAATTGGAGTCTGTCAAGTATCCCTCTAAGGTGTCTAAATCAAAATTTATCCTTTCAAGTGAAGAATCATCCACTAATGTGACACGTGGGTTCCAATCTTCTAATCTGACATATGACTCATCAGCTACATCAGGTTGAGAACTATAAGCATGGACAACATCCATATCCAAGTCAACTATTGTGTTTGAGAGTGAATCTCATTCAAAGTCATGAGAGTCTATTTTTGAATTGTTGTTGGGGCCTCGTGATGTAGAAGCCTCAAGATTTGGAAGAGTTTCCTCTCCTCTAACAATTTTCTCAATCACAAAATTATTTGAATTATCACCATCCGTTGCAGCTGGGATGGAGACACTATCCATAGTCAATCTTGCATTCATATAGTCACTATCTATTGCAGCTAGGATAGGAGGACTATCAATTGTTAAATCTCTAGAATATCCCCAAAGGAGATTTGTTGAAGGTACCCAATCATCTGTCATGTCTTGTTGATTTGTCAAATTTGGTACATATTCTATTTCATCTTCACTATCCCCCCTATCAGGAATGAGGATAGTGCACTTGTTATTCTTCATAAAACCTAGGCCAACTGGTTTCTTAGAGTTACGTCCAAAAAATCATGATTAAGTGGTTCAGCTCTAGCATCTAACCTATGACTAAGAGGGCCATATCTTGGATAACCCATCTTCTTGACAAAAGTATATCCTCTCCCATAGGACTTAGGAGAGAGGGAAAAATTTTCATTATGCTAGTACTTCTCCTCTTTGTATATCCAATCTTGACTAGCTACTTCCTCTTTTTCATCTTGTATTGGTACTGAGGAGTCAACAAACTTGTCAACTAGTGTCATTGCCGAAGAAGATGGTTTCATCTCCTGTGAAGGCTTTCCATAGGACCTAGGGGAAATAGGAATCTTTGTGAAAGAGTCAAGTTCATACCCCCCCATGCCAAGGTCTACTGATTTAAACTTGTCTTGACAGTCTGTTAAAGTTGCTTGATAATCCTCTACTTCTCGATTAAGAGGGACATGAACATTAGCTGAGATTGAATTAACTGATAAGGTGTTATCCCCTGGTATGCAAATTTCTACTCCATTGTAGGGGAACTTAACACATTGGTGGTAGGTAGATGGCACTACTTGCATGTCATGAATCCATGGTCTACCCAATAAAATGTTGTATGCAAGGGGTCCAGTATCAACAATTTGGAACAAGATATCTTTTTCAACTAGGCCAATCCTAACAGGAAGGACAACCAACCCCTTAGAACTTCATTCTGCCTCATCATAGGCCTTTATAGTGATCTTCTTTTTAGTGTCAATCACTTCCTCTAAATAGCCCAAAGTTTTTAACAAACTTAAAGTACAAATATTTAGCCCAACACCCCCATCTATCAACACGCACCTGACATGGGTTTTATGAATCATTACTTCAATGTGAAGGGCAAGATTGTGTGGATGGCTTAGGGATTTGTCATCATCTTCCAAGAAAGAGAGGTAATGTGGGCTAGTAATATGATTCACCATGCCTTGGAATTGGTCTATATCGATATTGTTGAGGACATTTTCTATGCGCAAAGTGTCCTCAAGGATCTGTTTATGTCTAGGGGACAACTCTAGAAGCTCCAAGATTGATATTTGTGCTGGAGTTTTCTGTAACTGATCTACAAGATTGTAGTTTGGTTTGGGAGCAGTGGCAAACTTGGTGACATTCTTGGATGCCACTTGCTTGGGTTTGTTGGATGGACCTAAACTAGGACCTCTAAGAATAATAGGGCCTTGACTCCTAGTAACAGCATTAAGGGCTTGAGAAGATAACCTAGAATGAGGACCTCTCAGCACCACAACAAGTTCTTTGTCAAAGATAGGGGGAGAGTCATAACCATGTGGGTCCTTACTCCTCATCATATTAACACTTGGCTCTACAACTTCAAGCATGTTTAGCACATTTTCTGCCACTGTGTAAGTGTAGTTGATTGCAGCCTTGCCATCCTTTGGTTTAGAGGTTTCCCCCTTGTCATACTTAGGCAACGGCTCTTTAAATGCTTTGTGATCAGCATTGGTGTTCAGTCCATCCACCTTAAGCTTTCCATTCTCAATGATATCTTGGATAATGTGCTTGAGTTTCCAATAATTCTCAATGGTATGCCCAATGCCATTATGAAACATGTAGAAAGCCTTCTCATCCCACCAATGTGGCTTAATGTTCGAGATGTAATGTTTTGCAAGATCCTGAGGATGTGCCAAGTTGTTTGCAATGAGATTTTTGAGAACATCCTCATTTGAGTCACCCAATTTGGTAAATTTTTGCTTCTCCTTTTTGGGCCTCTCTTGATATCTTGGTTTACTTTCTTGCTAAGGAGGTGCATTGAGCTTCATAGCTTGAACTACACTGGACAAGTGAAGGACACCTTGATCTCTTGATTGGGAAGAATCCACAACTCCATCATTGACAACTTGTTTGTTCTTGTTCCAATTGTTGTTCTTCCCTTTATCCTTGTTGTTGTGTTGACCATTGTTGCCATTGTTGCTATGTCTGGTCAAAATGCCTTGTTCTTTTATAACATCCTCAATGCGGCGTGTAGTTTCAACCATGGTATCAAAGGAATTGAAGACTATCTTTTTAATCTCATATCTCATTTCAGGCACCAAGTTACTGACAAGTATGTCAATCTTTTCATCCTCATACCGAGAGCACTATCTTCTCCACCTCTGTAAGAAGGTAACAAAGAGTTCCCCTTGATTTTGTTTCAAGTTGCATAGGTCCAACATAGTAACAGATCTTGATAGATTATATGCGAAGTGTTGAACAAATCTATGAACAAGTTCTCTAAAAGTCTTGACAGGGGGAGTGATATTGGTAAACCATTCCATTTCTTGTCTTTTAAGACTTCTAGGGAATAACCTCATCAAATAGGAGTCATCATGATGGAATTCAAAGCTCATAGTATAGAACTGGTGCACATGGTCATGTGGATCACCACTGCCATCATATTTATCATATTGAGGGAATTCCACCCTCCTTGGAAAATCCTTCATACTCACACTTTTGTCAAATGGATTAGGACAAATCGAGTCTAGTGAGAATGAGCTCTTAGGTTGCATCATTTTCTCCATCATTTGCTTCATTTGGTGGATTTCTTCCTCTTGAGAGGGATTTTTCTTTTGTATTTTGTTGTCCACATCAAAATTATAAGGGACTCTGGTTCCCTTGTTGATTAGACTTTCCAAGAATTTATCTTTGTTTTGTTCCAAATACCTATCCACATATTGTTGGAAGATAGGCTCTTGTTGCATTCGCATAAAGTCTTGAGTATCAAGGTCATAATGTGAGCTACCACCTCCATGTTGGGAGCCATGATGTACATGTTGGGAGTGTGGTCTTAAGTTTCTGGGAGGTGTTTTCCTCCTATAGTGAGCATATTGAGAGGCCCTTCTTCCTCTAGGACTAGGAGATCTAGAAGGGGTTTGTGACCGCCTTCTACTTCTTGGTGTTCTGGAAGGGGTGGAGGGAGGATAATTATTTCCACTGTTAGCACCCCTATTGTTGAATTGAGTGTTTAATTGTTGGGCTAATAGCCTATCTTGCTCCTCTTGGAATGATTTTCTCTCTATGTCCAACAAGGCTCATTGTTCCTCTTCTAGAAGCCTAATTTTTTCTTCTTTTGCAGCTCATTCATGTTTTGTAGCCTATTTTTCTCGCTCAATTCTTTTTAGCCTCTCACTTGTATGCCTTGAGGTTGTTCGAAGTGGAGAGTTTGGTCTTGAATGTTTGTACAAATCATTGGTATACGTTTCATTGACATGAGCATCACCAAGTTCATTGTCTTGGTCTTCGTGTTGTGACCATTGTTCTGGGTGAGCTCATCTCTCATGCCTTTTAGCTCATTGATGTGCATCTAGGTACCTAGTGCTGATGGGGGGTGAACTAGGTTGAACATCATGAGAGGAATTACCAAACAACATCTTGTCTCTGTGTCTTTCATAGATATCATCAAGGGTTTGATCCATAGCTTCCCTCTCCCACCAAGTCATGGTATAACTCATATCCATACCTGAGTGGGAAGGTACTGAGGGGGTACTCAAATCACTAAAATGGCTCTTTGGGTCAAACCAGGTTTTAGACTTACTCCTAGGTGACTGGTCAAATATTAGTTCCTTTTCCTTTCTCTTTTGATGAGTTTGAACTGGGGGTAGTTGGTTGAAGACTATCTAAGGTCACTTTCCTTGGCTCTCTTGATATCTTGTTGTTACTAACATGAAAGGGATAGTTTAGACAAATAGATAATTCTAAGAATTGTCAATACCAGACTAGGATAGTAAAATTTTTCTCTTGTCTGAGAGGGATGGTGAAATATAACTATTGCAAATAGGTGCAAACCAACACTGCCACAGAGGTGCTCAATTATTGGGTGAATACCCTAGCATGTATGGATCAGGAGGATGACTTACACAAAATATACTGAATTTGAAATGTATGAAAATGGGTGGACAATGAGATTACTGGCACTCTCCAAGTGTGTTATCAAGGGGTCTAAAAATTTATCTATTTGATAGGAACAATTCCTAATTTTCTAATCTCAAGCCAAATCTCTTATGAGATCAAGGATGACTAACTCAAAAGGTCAAGGACACAAGAACCCTAAATATAGAATAGGTCTCTAGAACTGGGACAAGTCACTGAATCAAAGAACTCAGTATTACAGTTTGTTGTTCATTTTCAAAGATCAAGAAAGTATATCAATGGATTTGTATCAAGCACATAAGATAGCAATCAGGGAGTTCAAGCAAGCAATTGTCTTCAAACAATGAGCAAGGGGCAAAGTAACCTTGCACATGAACAAGAATAGTGACTTAGTATGCTACTCCTTAAAGATGCTACTTGTGTATGTTCTTGAAGATGTTTTAGCAGGCACTCAGAACAAAACAACATCCTAGCAAGCTGTCTAGAAGGATATACATGGCTTTTCTAAAGGGCATCCTCGATATACAAAAGGTACGTGAGGCCCAAATCGATAGATGAGAAGAATTAGAAATCACACAGCTAGGGGGAGACAGTAACCTAAATCTCCTCCTTCACTTCTCAAAGGTATAAAGTTCTTTGAGGCTTAGCCAAGAGTGAAATATAACTCCTTCCCAAGAGAGGTGTCTTTGGATTCACCTCTTGATATTTATACTCCGCCGGAACATGGGAGTTAAGGTCATCCCTTGAGGTGATGAAATCCCCAAGCAGGCCTTCTAAAAATGAAAAAGTAAGTAATTCTCTATGAAAAAGTATTGAAAAGCACTAAAGGTGGAACACTTAATGCTTAGAGAAAATATGAGGTGAGTCCATAAGGTGGAACACTCAACACCTCACACAAGCTACAAATGAGTCCACAACCTAAAAAACAAGTGAGTTCAAAAAAGCACAAAAGGGTTGCCTAGTGTAACAATTAACGCTTCTTTCCTATAGACCCCTCCCCTTTAATGTGGCACTGACCTTGCAACCACGGGGTGGAATGAGGGGCCAGCAGATTAGTGAATCCAATAACCCAAGATAGCAATCTAGATCAATCACAAGTAATCTAAGACTACTAATCAATACTACTGATATTTGAAACCAAGAATTAATTAAAGTTTAAATGCAAACATTCACTTAAACGCAAACTTGTATGAAAGAAAATCTATGTTTGTTTATTTCCCATTAAGAGCATAAAAAAGGTGTTCTAGGAAAGTGTGTAACACTCAAGCCAAACACATAAGAGGTAAATTTTATGCCCAAACCAAATCTTATAGGGATTTTAAGAATGTACCTTAAGTCCAAAGATCTGCAATCCAAAAAGATAAGCACCTGCAAATGCCCACAAGAAAAAAAAAACTTAGTTCCCCACAAAAACAAACAAAAAGAGAACTTAAAAAACTAATTTAATCTAACAAAATTTAATTTAATTAACAAAACTAAAATTAAAGTTAAATTAATCTAATACTAAACTAAATTTTAAAAAGAAAATAATCTAAATTTAAAAAAAAAATTAAAAATCTAATCTAAATTAACAAAATTAAAAAAAAATCTAATCTAATTTAACAAGATTAAAAAGAATCTAATCTAAATTATCAAAAATTTTAAAAAAAATCTAATCTAAAAGTTAAAACTAAAAATCTATTAACAAGTCTAATTTAAAGTTTAAAACAAAAAAAACTACAAATCTAATCTAAAAACTAAAAAAAATAAAAAATAAAAAATAAAATCTAATTGGAAACTCAATATGATATTCTCCTCCACATTAATAAACCGCTACTCAATACAAAAATAGTACTCAAAGCACACAGTGCAATTGTGCTGAAAGCGAAAAGTATAGCAGATAAAACAGAGTGGGTTAGCAAAATCAAGAATCTTATCCAGCCTTCAAAAGGTGTATCAACAAAAGGACCAACACCCTCTGATTCTGGTTCTACAATGCACGTAAGTCATTCAGATGGTTCACTCGATACAATGGCCAGGCGGCCAATTGATCCAGAGAAGGAGCTGGGGTTGATGTCTCAGGAAGTATGCGGTTATGTGGAAACTGTTCTAAATAGTCTTGCTGCAAATGTTCCCAAAGTTGTGGTGCTCTCAATATTCGCCATACAAGGGCTCCTCAGGGATTGGCACGGGTATATCATCTAAAGAATGACAGAAAAACTGCATATGAAGAGATGACAAAGTTGATAGAAAAGGCCCGGAACAATGCATCTGCATATGAGAAGCATTTAGAGTATTGTGAACGGGATATGGCGAAGGTTGATCTAAGTATGGCAACACAATTAGATCTACTTAGAACGTATCCATACAAATATCGGGCTGCAGTGCTGATGGATGATCGGAGAGAAAATGAGGCAATATCAGAGCTTTCAAAGGCAATAGCATTTAAAATTGATTTGCAATTGCTACACTCGCGAGGAGCATTCCATGAGTCTATAGGGGACACTGAAGCTATTGTACGTGATTGCCAGGCTACTTGAATTAAATACTAAAATATTTGCTACAGAAATATTCACACTCAAATTTACAGCCATGTCATGAATTTTACGTGGAGAAACTTGAATGCGCCCGATGCTCTCTCATTAATGGATTAAGTTGAGTGTTGCATTAACTGCAAAAGAAAATTTAAACTAGCCCATGCAATGGAGGTTTAAGAAATTATTTTAGGCTATCATTTCTATAGACCTTCGAATCCATGAATAATACCAATCTTGACCATTACATCATTGAACAGGGAGTACAAATGCAAAAATAAAGAATAGAGGATTCACTAGTTTCTTTAAAATAGCACTGCAAATAACAGAGATTACAAATAAGAAAAATGAAGAATCAAAAGATGTAAACAAAAATATCAATTCTTCTCCTCATTTTCAATACTCCATTACATAACTCCTCATTACATTATTCCTCTTTCTTTCTTAGAAGCACGGTGAGCGCCAAAATGTGTACATGAAAATGTGACACTTCTGTGAATCCTTGCATGCAAGGAGACTCAAGAATGAGCCCTCGCAAATCAAATCACAGCTCTCTATCCGAGAAGAGCAGGGATTGATATTGTGGCCCTTAGATTGACCCAGCTACCCATGCAAATACAAACTCAGAATGAGAGATTCAAAGAAGAGAAGTAAGAATGCTAATCTCCATGAATCCTGTTCTGGCATGCAACTGAAAATGTAAATGCAAGCTAAACTAAATGATAACAATGCAATACTTGAAAGTAAATCTAACTATGAAAACAAATAACAATGCAAGATTTAATCTATGGAAGTAAATATGAAATTAATCTAAATGAAACTACAAGAGATAAAAATCTATATGCAATAATGGATCTCAAAGCTCTATGAAAACTTGCAGCGTAATAACGATGTGAAAATTCAGGATTTGTAACTAAGAAGGAGAGGGCTCCTTTTATAGTAAAATGTGGATTTGAATGCAAATCTAGAAGCAATGTGGGATAAATGGAAAAGAGGAAACAAATGTCATTTTTAGAAGGTTTGTAGGAAAATGGAATTGCATTTATTTCATTTTTGTAATAATCGATTTGTTTCCTTTTCCATCACAAAAGATATTTTGGAGAAGATATTTTATTTATTTAATTTAAAAAAATAATATTTCTCCTAATTAAATAAAATAAAATTATATAATTTAAAGATAAATATTAATGAAATAAAATAAAATCATTTAATTAAAAATGAATTTTAATTAAATAACTTTATTTCAGTTAAGAAATATTTATTTCAAATAAATAATATTATTTTATTTATTTAAAAGGGATTTATTTTTCTTAATTAATTAAATATTCAAACCTCAGGAATAAATGAAACAATTCAAATGGTTATGATTTGATCAAAGAAGTTTAATTTGAATATGTTGCAAACATTGATTCAAGGATTGATTTTGGATAAATTGAATAAATAGGGCCCAAAGTTTAGACGACCATTTTAGGGTGCATACACTTGGTATGACAATCTGTCAAATGTCATATGAAAATTGTAGTGATAGAAAATAAAAATCACAATTTTGAGAGAAATTGATAGAAAAGAATGGAAACCTATTTTAGGGCCCCACGGTGGGTGCCAGAAATGTGCATGTGAATTTTGTACCTATCTGGAGACACAACACTTTAGTAAAACATTAGAGGTTAGCAAATCAAGAAATCTACAAATAAAAAAAATATAGTTAACTAGGTGATTTACTACCTTCTAGTAGGTGCGAGTATGGTATTCTCAGATTCAGACCGTGATCAGTGACAATGCAACACCTAAAAGAAGGATTTAATGCTAAAGATGGATGAAAGATGAATGCAAATTAATCTAAATTTTTGGATTTTTTGTGCAATAAGATGAAAAACTGATATGAAACTAGTCTAGAATGGATTGAAATGATATGCAAATTGATCTAACAATGATATGCTATGATCAAAATAATAATAAAAATCTCACAATCGCCTATTTGCAAGAGCTTGATTCTTCAAATGCAAATTTGCCAGAGTTTAAGTATGCAAATTCGAAGGACCAAAATGAAGAAGCTGAGCCTTGATTATATAGAAATCCAGGGCTTGAGGATGCATTGAGAAAATCCATAAATCACTCTCAATAAACTCAGGTTGATTTTTGAGTTAACAAGAAATCAGGAATAGATCAACTCATAAAATCATGCAAAAGAACTTTTTAACTCGAAATAGAGTTTAGTTCACTTTTTCAACTCATAATCCCATGTTGAGTTTGGAAAGCTAACAAATTGAAATTGATAATTGATTTAAAGTTGACTACTTTTCTGATTGTGCATGATTTAATATGAGTTAATTTAAAAATAAAGTGATTTATTCTCAACTTAACTGATTTTGAACTAAAACAATTGATTTATGGGTTAATCAATTATTAAATCAAACTTTATTCCAAAACTATATCATTAAATATTGACAATTATATTTAATTAATTAAATAAGAATTTAATCAATTATTCGTAGAATTTTTTATTTATTGTCAAAATTAAATAATATAAATTGGGAATGAATACAATTAAATCTAATTAAATAATTAAGTGGCAAAATTAAACTTAATTAATCAAATATTCAAAATATTCAATTAATCAAATTTTAGGATAAATATGATTTATCACCAAATAATATTCAATTAGGATAATTAGATAAATTAGGAACATCATGGAATATTCCCCAATACAGAATTAGAATGATCAATTAAGGTTTTGATAAACTAATGTGTAGATGTACCTTAGGTTAGGAATTTGATGTTGATTTCAATTCATTTGATGATGTAGGAGGTCAATGAACCTATAGCCCATTTTTGGGGTATTACACTTACGACATCATGCAGTCCACAAAAAGTAAAAAGAATGATGACCTCCACATCATTCCAAATGGAAAAGAAATTGACCATAATGAAGTGACATCTCAACTCCACATGGTGCCCATGCCCAACCCTTTCATTTCTTCATCAAACTAGACACACATCAGTCATGTGTGATCCTGTGAAAGGTATCCTTCTTGCAAGTTTTGATAACGAGAAAGTGCCCATCGTTCACTCAAAACTAATATTTCATTACTTTATCATATTTTCAAACCACACTAGGTGATGTCATCCTAAACACAAGTCATCGAGGTGTGATGCCTTGATCAATAATCAATGATAAACTCTTAATGCCAAGATTATGCCAATCATTAGATCAAACTGGATTTGGCATTTCTTTATATCCTTCAAAATGGGTCCCACTATCGTAGGGTGGAAACTTGTCACTCAAGCATGATCCCATGATGGCTAAAATGGTATGCAACTTTAGTTAGAGGCATCATGCTCACCATTGGATCAAATATGATTAGCTTGATATCTATCTTTTGTTTTAACCCGAGCCAGGATCACACTAGTAGCTACGTGCCACTCAGGTGTGATCCCACAAAGGGTAAAATTTTCACATATTTTGATCACGAGATCGCACCCACCATTAGATTAAAAGGTATCTGATTGTCTTTTAAAACATCATGAAACTCTAGACTTAGGAAAATATTTCACAATTCCTGCTAGGCATTTACGACTTAATCAAATTTGGCCCCTTTCAATGACAACTTTAGACACATGTCTTAAACCCGACTTAAGTGACTCCCAAAAAGGTAATCAAGAAATAGAACAACCAGGGGAGTCTTAGGTTTTAAAACAAGGAAAATACTTAGGGCTTGGAGGAAATAAAACCTAGGGCTTCAATTAAAAGGATTTCAGACATAACCAAATAGGCAAGATTTAAACTAGGAAAATTTTTGCAATCCTAAAAATTGGCCTAAAAGATGGTTCAATAGTTTTAAAGCATCAAAAATACAATAAAATCATTGTATCATTGTTCCAAATCATATTTTGAGGAAGGAGAACATTTTGATATGTTTTAGTGCATTCCATACTTGTCATTTTGATTATTGTACCCTTTTTTTGTTGTTTTCGGGCCTTTTATAGACATGCATGACCTAGAAAAAATTTATTAATAGCATGGATAGATGTTATGTTTATTTATCTTTCCTTTGGTTTTGATTTCGAGAGTTTTTATTAAGAAATAAAGAAGTTATGCCCATTTTGGTGAAAGGTATTGTTTGCAGTTTTGAGAGCTCTTTAGAACAGTCATGTTGCAATGTTTGGTATGTTAGAAGTAGCAGTTGTCATTGCACCAAAAGATCAACCTATTAATGACCAATACAACCACTAGACTTATAGAAGACACTGGAGGTGGTTAAGCCATGTCATGAACCCTGTGAGGGATGCTGGCCCATTGCCAACAATTCCCCTCCCAGTGTCACTCACTGTGGCTTGCATGGATTTGAACATGTGACCAAGCTCTGATACCACTTGTTAACTACTAGGGTTGTCATTGCACCAAAAGATCAACCTGTTAATGCCTGATACAACCACTAGACTTATAGAAGACACAGGAGGAGCTTAAGCCATGTCGCAAATCCTACGAGGGACACTGGCCCACTACCAACATGGTATAGCCTCATATGGAAGAATTAAGACCTCTAATTGAATTAATTGGAAATATATGCAAATACTATTTTATTTCATTTTTTTTAATCATTTTATGTATAGTTTTGGAAGTTATGAATATTTTGGTAAAACCTAGTTTTAAACCGTCTTCAATGGAGTTGCTGGAAAAGATTTGTGCTTATATTATTATTTAACCATTTGGAAAAGTTAATGTCTTACATATTAGAAACTATATTCATAAATTTTTCATATGAAATTGGTTTGTGACCATTTGGTTCTGGTTTTTGAATGTTATATGATGCCTAGTTTGATTGGGTAGATAACTTTTCCTATTTTGTGACAGAAAATAGGTCTTGGTATAGAGAAAATAAATTTTGATCTAACCATTGGATTTCCTTTCATATTGGATATTTTTTTTTATCCCATTTTTCTATGTTTTCACTAGAGGGATTAGTTAAATATTTCTTAAAATAAAAGTTACAGATCTCTAAGTGTTGATCACAAAAACTACTTGATGATTGGAAAGATGTTTATGTTATCTAATGATGGAATATGCCTCTCTTGATTGTTTATTATATGATGAAATGTTGGATGGATCAGATGGATCCTATAAGATTTAAATGGTTTCCATGATTCTCTACATCATATTGGTATCATAGCTAGAAGATCTTAAGTGTGTGGGTAGACCACCGAGGGAGGTAATCCACACCAGGACCTAGCCCTATGATTTGTTATTGGTTTTTTGATAAAAATATGGTTGCATGTACCTATCCACTAAGTTGCAAGTGGGAAGAAATGTAGGTATGTTAAGATGCCATAGGATATGGTCTAGGGCAAAGGATTAGTCCAATTGGTTGCCAAAATACCAAGGAGAGAGGCAAGATGGATAACTCCTGGGTGACGCAAATAAGTTGGTGAGTTTGTAGCAGCAATGGAAGGTGGATTTTTGACTGATAGTACCTTGGATGTTGTAGCCATTAATGCTTCACTAATAGGGTCACTAGAGAAGGAGATGGAAAGGATAGTCATGTGTCCTTGAAGGAAAAGATGAAGAGGATTAGGGGCATGAAGGATTTTGGTCTATTTTTTCTTTTCTTGTAGGACATTGGTTCCATGTTTCCAAGGGACTTGGAAACTTTTGAAGGCCAAGA
This sequence comes from Chamaecyparis obtusa, assembly GCA_027943335.1. NCBI lineage: Eukaryota > Viridiplantae > Streptophyta > Pinopsida > Cupressales > Cupressaceae > Chamaecyparis > Chamaecyparis obtusa. The sequence continues at coordinate 100,800 of BSBK01006504.1, forward strand.
GTATGGTGCAGGATCACCTAGGAACAAGGAAAAGTAATAGGAGGTTCATGAATCATTTTAAAGTATTTGAAGACATTTGGAATTTATTTGAGTCCAATTAAGTCATAATATAAGGCTACTTGAGCCATTTTGTACAAATTGTCATAATTGTCCTAGAAAAGTCCTAAATTGGTCCAATTGGTCAAACTATGCAAAATGGCCCATGGAAGGGTAAATTTGATGTAATGAGTCATTATTATTTCATTTAAACATTTTTTGATGGTTCTTGAAAGGTTTTAGGTCGTGTGTAGCAAAAATACAAATGTTGCATAAAAAATTGTAAAATGCAACTTTTCAAAAGTTGCTAATATGTTGTAAAGGAGAGGATTATTGGACTAAAAGGAGGTTGGGTAGTTTTAAACTATAAAAATAACTATAAAATCATTTTATGGTCATTCCAAATCAGATTTTGAGGAAGGAGAACATTTTGATATGTTTTGGTGCATTCCATACTTGTCATTTTGATTGATTTTACCCTTTGTTTTTCTATTTCTAGGACTTGTATGACCATGAACAGCCTATAAAAAATGTATTAATAGGATGGATAGATCATATATTTATTTATTCTTCCTTTGGTTTTGTTTTAGAAGAGTTTTTATTAAGAAATAAAGAAGGTATGCCTATTCTAGTGAAAGTTATTGTTTGCAGTTTTGAGATCTCCTAAGAACAATCATGTTGAAGTGTTTGGTACAGACTCATATGGAATATTTAGGACCTCTAATTGGATACATTTGAAATATATGTGAATAAAATTTCATTTCTTTTTTGTTTGAGTTGTTTTTATGTAGAGTTGTGGAAGTTATGAATATTTTGGTGAAAACAAGTTTTAAAATGTCTTCAATGGAGTTGCAAGAAAATATTTGTTCTTATATTATTAATTAAACATTTGGAAAAGTTAAGTTTTTACATATTATGAAACTATATTCATAAATATTTCATATGAAATTATTTTTGGATCATTTAGTTCTAGTTTGTGAAAGTTATATGATGCCCTAGGCGGATTGGGTAAACAACTTTTTTCTATTTTGTGACAGAAAATAGGTATTGGTATAGAGAAAATAAATTTTGATCTAATTGTTGGATTTAATTTATTTGTGGATATGTTTTTTTTATCCTATTTTCTGTGTTTTCACTGGAGGGATTGGTCAAATATTTCTTAGAACAAAAGTTATAGATCTCTAAGTGTTGATTGCAAAAATTGCTTGATGATTGGAAAGATGTTTATGTTGTCTAATGAAGGAATATGCCTCTCTTGAATTTTTATTATATGATGAAATTTTTGATGGATCAGATGGATCCTAGAATATTTAAATGGTTTCCAGGATTCTCTTCATCGGGATGACTCAACATCGAACGGTTTTTCTCCCTAGGACTCTAGGTAGGATCTAGAACTAGGAAGAATATGTGAATGTCTACAAATGTGTGTGTGTGTGTGTGTGTATGTGTTTTAAATAAAATATATTGTATTCAATTTTTTGTATTGTATTCCTTTTTAATTAAGTTGATTTGATTAGGAAATAGGTGTTTGAAATGTGTTTTGGGATAATCTGGAAGAATGGTAGATTGATGGTAGAATTACCCCTTTTTAAATTTCTTCCTAGGAGGTTTATTGTTGAAATTATGGATGTAGGGGAGTTAATTTCTATATATATTTATGGTTTAAGAAAGTTTAGGAAGGTTTAGGAGGGATTAGGAAGACCTATAAGTGATTTTTCTTTTTAAAATTTTATGTCATTTTCTAGTAATGTTTTGTTCATAGTTTTGGTTTTTAATTAAATGGGGGGATGTTTTGAGTTGGAGAGGGGATCTAGATGTGGTCCTTATGTGTGTGAATTATTGACCTACAAACCTGTAACACAACACTTCAATAGGATATTATATCAATTATTAGAATGATGAAATAAGCAAAAGAAATAAATAATTGAAGCCATCCTATTGCTCTGTAGTTAGCACAAGTATGAAAAGGATTGATAATTGCTCTCAGATTTAATCCTAAATAGTGACAATGCAATGCTAAGATGAGAGATTCAAGAGTATTATGTAAAAATGAAGCTAAAATGACAAGATTCATCCAAATTAGCCATAAAATCCATGAGATTCATTTACTATTAACCAAATTGAAGTGTTTTCTAATTAATTATGAGCATATGAAAGCATGAAATCAATTATCACAAAAATTAAGGAATTAAGAGCCTAGGGACAAGTGAAGATTTGAAAATTCTCTTTTATAGAATCTTGGAGTTTTGAATGGTTGAGATGCATCCATGATGAGTGGTTGAGATGCTTCCAAGCTTGATCCATGTGAGTGATCCATGTGATTACCTCTCATTTCTTGGAGATGCATTTACTGTCCCCTTTAAGGTGACATGTCATTTTAGAGGTTTTAATTTATTTCTTTTAATTAATTACTCTAGCCATAAATTTTGTGGGATTGATTTAATTAATTAGGCATAGAGGTAATTGAATTGATTTTGCTTGATTATTTGATGATGTAGTACCCCTCCTATAGTCTGATTTTCTATATATTATGGTTATTTTAGGATGATGAATTATATGTTAGGAAATCATTGATGCTTATGATTTTATTGACCCCATACTTGCATGTGTATGGTTGATGTGTTTGTTTTATATTTTTGTTTGACATGCCTGATGTGGTTAAGGGATGGAGTCATATTTACTTTCTTGCAAGATCTAGATGATCAGCCAATCCCCGCCATTGTCTGGTATATATTTATATATGTATGTACATGCAAGTTTTGTATGCAGGTTTGCAAGTATTAGACATCGACTTCCTTGAATTGTTAGGATGAGCATGCCCAATTGCAATATCTCAAATGGTAAGGGAGGGGAGATAAAATAGGTCCAAAACCCTAACCTAAGCCCCTTTGTCCTAGGATTAGACAAGTATCAGTTTGACTACCCTACCAAGATTTGTCTAGTTGACATGGATTCATGGATCCCTTTCTTGAGTTTTCTTGGTTTTATGTTGTTTGGTCTCAGTTGATTGATTTCATGAATGAGTGATTTTCTATGATTTATTGATTAATGATTATAGTTGAAATTTAATGTTAATTATAGTTCTATGTTTATTTGGGAGAATTAATTAAAATTCAAATATTTAAATATTTTAATTTAATTAATTATTTAAATTGAAATCAGAGTTAGTTATGCTTGTGTGCTTTATTAAATGATTAAATGTTTAGTTGCATGGTTTTAGTATGCTTTAAATATTTAATCTATTTAATAAAAATTTGAATTATAAACATGTGCATTAACATTATTGAAAAGTGAATTGTTCTAAAAAGTCAAAGTTGAGTTGTGCATATAAAGTTATTGTAAATTATTAAATTAGGAATTACTTTCAATTTCTGATTGGAGTTGATTTAGGAGTTAACTGTTGAGTTATCTTTAGGGTTTGCATGAAAGGGGGAATTGAATTTCTATTAGGGAAAATTACATTTCATTTTAGAGATTAGACAGGTTTTGCAGCAATTTTGGAGAGAGAGCTTGGATTTTGGCATATTGAGATTTTTGGGTGAATTGGGTTTGCTTGGATTTTTGTTGAAGGCTTGTTTGTGCATCTGGATCTTGTGCATGCATTCTACGTGGACTCAGATTTGTAGGTTGGATTCATACTCAGAGTAATCAGGTGTTTACAGATCTTCTAGGGCTTCAATTTTAATTGTGTGCAATGGATCTAAGATAGGATTCGAAAATCTCCTTTTGTGATTTCTATTTTGCAGCTTGATAGATTCCTATGTCTGAATGATTGCATGTTTATCTCCTTAGATCTGTCTATGACTTTCTTTTTTTTGGTATTAGAGAAACCCTTGGATCTGAGATTTTAGGCTTTTATCAAAACTTGGCACAACGAAGTTATGGTGGAAAATTTTTATTGAAAAATTCCTTATAGAACACCTAGAAAACAAAAAATAATCCTAGTTTATAGTTAGACTATAATACTAGAAGAAAATTAAATCTACCCTTATAAAAGAAAATCAAATCTAGTAAACAAAAATCCAATTCTGGTAAAATATATAGTCTTTATTAAAATATACAGTTAAATTTATTAAAGCCCAGAAAAGTCAAATCATGGGAAAATGGTCAAAAAGAATTGAAAGGGAAAATATAATATTATTATTCCATAAATTCATAATTTCCTTTTTAAAAATATATATATTTGCTTTCATGATTATTAAAAAAATATAAAAATTTGATTTTAAATAAATTTTTTTTTTTTAAATTTAAATTTTAAAATAATTTAGAGGGCACTAGATTTTAACCCATACCCCCATGCACGACACCCCCTACTGGCAGTACCCATTCATATCGCACAATAGAGGTCCCTGTCGGTGGCACCAGTGGGGCTGCACAGTCAAGGCCTGCTGGTGGTACCAATGGGTACCGTGTGATAGGAGCAGAGGGGGGGGGGGTGTGGGGCCAGTCCCCCCCCAATGCAGTTTAATGATTTTTTTTTTATTATTTAATTTCATTTTTAAATAAATTTGTTTATTAATTTAATTTAATTAAATTTTTTTTATTAATTTAGTTTAATTAAAATTTATTTATTAATTTAATTTAATTAAAAATTTTTCTAATCTTTGTCTAATAGATTTAATTAAATATTAATTAAAAGTAATTAATATTTAGTTAAAAGATATTTATTATATAGATTTGCAATTTTATGTTGAATTAATGGTTGGTTAGATCATAGTTTAAATTATATGTTTAAACAATACATACCTATTGGTCATTATATGTTTTATTACAAATTTATATGTATATATATAAATTTATATTTGTTAATGAAAATTTATTTATTTCTAATTTCATGTTGATTATTTTAAATGAGTTATATATACACAATAGGATCTATATACATGTACACATAGGAGATGAGTTTTATCGCATTATTTATTAAGAATAGTAAGTGGATAATTGTTTATGTGTTTAATTATTTTCATATTGACAACATGAATTGGATAGGTGTTATATTGGAATTGGGCATTTTATTCCGTTAGAACTATTAGGAGATTTTAGAAAGTATTCTGATTATGTCATTGTATCTGATGTTTTATGGATATGTTATTTATTAGTGTTGTATATCATCTATGTACATGGTTTTGGATATGATTCAATATTCAACCTAATTGAGTAATGGTTATTTTTTAGTTTATTATGGTGCGAGTGTTTTATCTTTGTCCTTGAGTGTTTTTCTCATCCTTAATGTGTTAATGGGCACTAGATGACCTAGGGGGAAAAAATAGAGGCCAGGGTAAGTGTCAGTTGGGCATATTTTTAGTTTTTCATTTTGGTGTGTGTGTGTGTTCCGATTATCATCCTGATTTGACCATAAAGGATCATGTTGTATTGTATTATGTTTATGGATATCTGTAGTCATCTCTAGATTCTTGTGTTTGGTTCTAGATTTGGGTCTACCTGATTATATACTTTTGTGATTTTAGAGGCAGTAATTGGATGTTTTATTTATCATGGTTGTTTACCTTGTATACTCTATTGTAATTGATTGACTTGACCCAACCCTATGTGAAGTTTGTTCTATGATTCTCTTCTGTGATATTTTGTATAATTATGTTCTTCTTCATATTCTATATAGGGGAATATGGTGTTGATTTTCTATGTCCTACCCATGAGATTAGGAGTATATTCTTTTGTGAACACTTGGATAGTGTTTTGTGATGTTATGGTTGGAGACTTGTTGCATGTTCTTGTTGTTTTGTGGAATAGTCCTGAGGGACATTATTATTATCTTGTGATGTTATGTGGCATCTTTGAGCCTAGGGTAGCATACCTAGATATGTAGTAGGGGGTGGTTTGCAATAAGCATTGGGGCCCACAAGTGGCTGCTATGATCACTTATTGTAAGTATTTGTAATCAAGTGATAACCTAATATAGCATTGAGAGATATTAAAATGAACTTAATAAGATGTGGTTCCTCACCCATTCTTGAGTGCTAGTACAGACTAAGATGGGGGATGAGATGATGCTTGCCACCTTTGAGAGGTGTGTGTCTAGCATAGTTAATGGCTTCATCTGTATAAGAGGTCATTGATACCGTGTATGGTCACTTGAGTTCCAGGAGCCAGAGTGATTACTAGGATGAGACTCAAGGCTTAGATGTACATGATGACACCTTCCTATGTATAGTCTAGTTATCCTACATGTATTGGTTACCTCTAGATTAGTAAGTATTACCTATCATTATCTTTTGTACACCTCAAGTTAGAGAGCTTTCAGGATCTCTTCCTTAGCTTATTATGTTGATGTTTTTTATCTTAGTGGGATCTATTGTTATCTCCTCAGCATGGTGGGAGTGGACCATTTAGGTTCACAAGGTCAGGTGGTAGTGATTCTTTTACCATTTGAGATTCTGACATTCGTGTACCAATGCCAGATGATCCTTGTAGTAGTTGATTCTTTCTATTGTTCTTTGGTGGATATGTGTTCTTATCTTCTTCTATTTCTATGTGGTCTTGTATCATTGTATCAGCTATTCAGAGATATCATGTTGTACTTCATTTCAGTTATTTTATTACATACCCTGTGATATGTGTAGTGGATGTAAGTTATTATGGATACCTTATGGTACCAGTTGTATCTATGTTATCTTATATGTGATGTTGCATTTATCTTTTATTTGTTTATATGAGATTTATAATTATATCTAATCTAAATTAATTAATTAATGTTTATGTAATCTTTGTCAAGGAATCTTGGAGAGTTGTAATCTATGTGAGTTGTATATTTCATTGTATTGCTTCCGCATTGTAAAACTTTGTTGTTGTTGTTGTTTGTTAACACTTAAAAAAAAATTATTTTTCAAACTTAGTTGCATGTTTAGGTTAAGTTCTCCTGGGTTTCCTGGTGGGGCATTACACTTGGTATCAAAGCACCGAGTTTCTACATTGAGAAATCTAGGAAGTTATGTGCCCATTAGATGTTTAAATTGTCAAAACTTGAAAACCAAACATAGAAATATAACTCTTTTATTTTTTAGAACCATTAAATTACAACTAAACATTTATGTTTTTTCTTTCTCTTAAATTTCTTTGAAATATCACTTTGTCTAGTGATTGTCATAGGTGATTTGACTATCTATTGTGTTTAGGTACCCTCTCTTATGCATCTAAGGTGAGGTACCTTTGGATGTCATGAACCGATTACTCCCTTGAGTGTGACTACCAGTAGTCACCTTGTTATGTAAATATTTTATGATTGATAATTTATTTTGGGTTGATTGATGAATTGTTCATGATGTGTGGAGGCTAGCATTGAAATTTTGAACTTTCTTATGATTAGATTAGTCATCTAACTCTCTTTTTGTTATCTATTTTGCAACGCTAGTCACACTTAATTTATTATTGAAATTGAGCGATCTTATGATTTAATGTTGGACTTGTCATTCCCCCACTTGGCTTTTACCTTTTCAATTTTTGTGGTGACTACTCCAAATGTTTGGTATTGTTGGCCATGTTCTGTGATAAGTGTTGTTTCTATCATGTTCATCATGGACCCCTGATAGTATGTCTAAGGGAGGACATCAAAGAGATGGTACTATGTTTGTGGTGTGAAAATAAAATCATTGTGTATCATATATGTTTACATAAGTGCTGCATTAACTAGATTTACATGAACATCTCAACTTATTATTTGATAAAGATACAAATGTGTGTTTTATGCAATTGATTCTAGATGTTTTCTATAATGATGAATGAGTAAAAGTTTAGATCTATTTGAATTGATTGATGAATGATTGATAAATGTGATTTTTGGTTTATTCCTAAACTTGAATTACATTGTCCTTAATTATTGTATATCATGTTCTTATTTTATAGCTTGTTTTCAGATGTTGTATTTTATTTTAATAAATACTTCATGTTTGAGGGATGCATACCCCTATCAGTTTGGAGGCTTCCAAGAGTAAGCCTAATCCTAGGGGGGGTGGATCTAGTACCCCTCCCATAGTCTGATTTTCTATATATTATGGTTATTTTAGGATGATGAATTATATGTTAGAAAATCATTGATGCTTATAATTTTACTGACCCCATACTTGCATGTGTATGGTTGATGTGTTTGTTTTATATTTTTGTTTGACGTGCCTGACATGGTTGAGGGACGGATTCGTAGTTACTTGCTTGTGAGATCCACATGATTTGTTGATCCCTTCCATTTTTTGTTATATATTTATATATGTATGTACATGTGGGTTTTGTATGCAGGTTTGTAGGTACCTAGCATCGACTTCCCTAAATTGTTAGGATGAGTGTGCCCTATCTCAATATCTCAAATGGTAAGAGAGGGGAGATAACATAGGTCCAAAACCCTAACCTAAGCCCATTTGTCCTAGGATTGGACAAGTATCAGTTTGACTACCCTACCCAGATTTGTCTAGTTGACATGGATTCATGGATCCCTTTCTTGAGTTCTCTTGGTTTTATGTTTTTTGGTCTCAGTTGATTGATTTCGTGAATGAGTGATTTTCTATGATTTATTGATTAATGATTATAGTTGAAATTTAATGTTAATTATAATTATATGTTTATTCAGGAGAATTAATTAAAATTCAAATATTTGAATATATGGATTTAATATTTATTTAAATTGAAATAAGACTTATTTATGCTTGTGTGCTTTATTAAATGATTGAATGTTTAATTGCATGGTTTTAGGATGCTTAAATATTTAATCTATTAAATACAAATTTTAATTATAAAAATGTGCATTAACATTATTGAAAAGCGAATTGTTCTCAAAAAGTAAACAACTTGTTCTAAAAAGTCAAAGTTAAGTTGTGCATATAAAGTTATTGTAAATTATTAAATTGGGAATTACTCTCAATTTTTGATTGGAGTTGATTTAGGAGTTAACTGTTGAGTTATCTTTAGGGTTTGCATGAAAGGGGGAATTGATTATTTGTTAGGGAAAATTGCATTTCATTTTAGAGATTAGATAGGTTTTGGAGCAATTTTGGAGAGAGAGCTTGGAGTTTGGCATCTTGAGATTTTTGTGTGAATTGGGTTTTCTTAGATTTTTGTTGAAGGTTTGTTTGTGCATCTAGACCTTGTGCATGTATTTTACATGGACTCAGATCTGCAAGTTGGATTCATACTCAGAGGAATCAGGTGTTTACAGATCTTCTAGGGCTTCAATTTTAGTTGTGTGCAATGGATCTAAGGTAGGATCTAAAAATCTCCTTTTGTGATTTCTATTTTGCAGCTTGATGGAGTCCTATGTCTGAATGATTTCATATTTATCTCCTTAGATCTGTATGTGATTTTCTTGTTTTGGGTATTAGAGAAACCATTGGATCTGACATTTTAGGCTTTTATCAAAACCTAGCACAAAAAATTTATGCTGGCATATTTTTATTGAATAATTCCTTATAGAACACCTAGAAAAGGAAAAATAAATCCTAGTTTATAGTTAGATTATAATGCTAGAAGAAAATTAAATCTACCCTTATGAAAGAAAATCAATTCTAATAAAAACTAATCTAATTTTGGTAATTTATACTCTCCACTAAAATATACAGTCAAATTTATTAAAGCCCAAAAAATTCAAATCATGGTAAAAAGGTCAAAAATAATTGAAAGGGAAAATATAACATTATTATTCTGTAAATTCAGAATTTTCTTTATAAAAAAAAAATATAAATTTGCTTTCATGATTGTTAAAAAAAAACATTGATTTTAAATAAATTTTAAAAAAATTAAATTAAATTTTAAAATAATTTAGAGGGCACGGGATTTTAACCTGTACCCCCATGCACGACACCCCGTGCCGGTGGTACCCTCTTGTACCATGTGATGGAGGTCCCTGCTAGTGGCACCATTGGGGCCGCACAGTCAAGGCCTGTTGGCAATACCAATGGGTACTATGTGGCAGGAGAAAAGGGGGGGTGTGGGGCCAGTCCCCCACAATGCAGTTTAATGATTTTTCATTCTTATTATTTAATTTCATTTTAAAATAAATTTATTTATTAATTTAGTTTAATTAAAATTTATTTATTAATTTAGTTTAATTAAAATTTATTTATTAATTTAATTAAATTTAAAAAATTTCTAATATCTGTTTAATAGATTTAATTAAATATTAATTAAAAGTAATTGATATTTAGTTAAAAGATATTTGTTATTTAGATTTGTAATTTTATGTTGAATTAATGGTTGGTTATGATGCAGGAGCATCTTGGGTCCTTGGCAATCATGTGTCACCAAAAGATGTTTGAAGTTTTTTGTATTGTTCGGTTGCTTCTTTGACCGAGTTGGTTCGGTGTTGCTCAGTTTCCTTTATTTACTGATGTTGGTCAGTTATCTCTTTGGTGCTCGGTGAATTTTCCTGGCGCTCGGTGATGCTTGTCTGGCACTCAGTTTCCTTGCTTACTGAGTCATTTATTTTTGATCTCTATTGAGGTTGACTTGTACATTTAAATTGGGTCATAGATTTAATGATGGTATCTATCATTGGGAAGCGTGTGGACCTAGATCTAATGGTTCCTTCCATTGATGGTGGATCTAAAGACTGACTTGATTTGGTAGCCTCCTGTATAAATGTAGTTGTTTTTTTAGAGTTTAGGGAGAGTTTTTGGGGATAGAACATAGAAGATAGAAAATTAGAGATTGTAGGTAGATCCTCGCATGCCAGAGGACTTCTGATGCAAAGTGGGTAGCAGGAAGCTTCAAACAATGAACAAAGATCAGGCAATGTACCCTTATATACCCAAATTATAGAGAAAAGTTCCCTACACCTATCACAAGTGTAGCAAGGACAAGGAATAAGGTTATCGCAACCCCAAAAACCAAAGGGCAACCTACTCACTAGGTTTCACCAAGTCCCAAAACACCAATAACCAAGATTGGTTATGAAGCACTCTAACCCAATTTATGAACAATCCCCATGCAATGACTCACAGGACCAAGGGTGACCTATACTCAAGGATCTAGCCTATTTAGGTCCTCTTTTGTTAGTTCCAATGGTTCTTTCACTCATTAGCAACCCATACAACATAGTTACTTCAAAAACCCAAGTTTAGGCTTTTAGCCCTTCTTAGAAGTGGTTTTAACCCTAAATCAAAACACTCCAAGACAACATACTAAAAAAATTGGATATTTAGATACCCTTTTGGGCCTAAGGGATCATATCCAAGCACCAAGATGTGAAACTAAAAGGAAAGTAGGAAAGTACCTAATCTAGGCAAGGCAATTGGACCTAATTAGGTCTGCAATTGCACTACAAGTGATATTTCCCTTGAAAACCTACCCAAACCAATGATGGGAACATGTGAGTGCATACATAATGACATTATATCTTGAATTAGAGGTTTTGGAGAATCCCCAATCAACAATTATGATGATTGTACTCAGTCGCTTGGAGGTGTACACATAGAGATGTACACCTAGAGCATCATGGAAAATCCATATCCCTACAAGTTACCACTCCTAACCTGTATATTCTTAAAGTACATAAAAAAATATTGAATTCCACCAAGAGGCATCAAATTCCCATGGTGGAATCGAGTAGAACACTCAATATCAATTGAAACCCTGGTTTTAGGCCTACAATCTAGGCAATGAGACTAAAAACTTGATAATTTCCAACCTAGGATTGATTAACACATGAGACCAATTTAAAATAGAAGAAGATTCACTAGAAAAACTTTTGTCTTCATAATTTCATGTCATTGTGTCTGTACCAATCCGTACTATTCAATTGTCCTCGGGATTTGCAGAGAAATGGTTGTGTTTTTATTGATTTTTAATGCCAAATTACATCATGAGCCTACCACCCTCCTGAAAAGGCTTATGTAGGAACTTCCAATGATTACATAACATATTTGAACTAACTAGCCATTTGGGAGCTAGTGTAAAAGTCCTTGACAAATGTTGTCAAGTTTGCTCAAAAGTTGCTTGACAACTTTTTGAGCATTTTTACATATTTTGCAATTTTGCAAACTTGATGACCAATCTTGGTCTTAAACTTATTTTAGTGATATCTAATGGATCCAATCATGAAAAACACAAAAAAAAACCTATTTCTAAGGGTTTAGACAATTAATGACCAATAGGTGTTCAAGGGCTCATAAGATGCCAATCTTGGGACTATGGTCTTACAAAGGAGTCTAATGATTAACCCATTTTCCTATCATGACTAGAGGCTTGTTAGGACCTTGATGGAAACCAAAATTTCCAAAGGAACACTTAGTTCATTTAGGGTTCTCCTGCACCATACTCCCCATGAGATTTGAACTCAAGTTCCCACTTGAGGTTAACTACTCAACAGAGGAGCCATGTTGTTGGAGTTGTGCCTCTATCATCTAGGTAGCATCTATTGGAGGGAGTCCTTTCCACTTGACTAAGTACTGCATGTACTTATTTTTCCTTATCTGCTTCAGCTCTTTAGATTCCATAATTTTATCTAACTCCATTTTCTTTCTTGGTGGGAAATCTATCACATAGTCTCCATTATATTCATCATGTGGACCCTGCACATTAGAAACATCTGCAACACACTTGTAAGGGGTAAGGTCTACAATATTAAAAATAGGAGAAATCAATAAAGTTGGGAGCAATGAGATTTCATAGGCATTTTCACCCATCTTGTTGAGGATGGTGGAAGTTCCAATCTTCTTCATGTATAGCTTTGAATATCTACCTTGAGGGAGTCTTTCATTCCTTAGGTATGCACAAACTTTGTCTCCAACCTTAAAATGAACTCCTCTTCTTCTCTTGTCAGCCTGCTCTTTGTATTTCATGGTGGACTGCTGCAATGATTGTTTTACCTATGCTTATACCTTGGTGATGAGTTTTGCTAGCTCTTTTCCTTGTGCACTGACTCTAAAGTCATGGGGTAAGTCTACCAAATCCAAAGGACCTTTAGGATGAAGGCCATACATTGTTTGAAAAGGGGTCTTACCAGTGGACCTATTCAATGAATCATTGAATGCAAATTCTGCTTGGGGAAGTATCATGTCCCAAATTTGACTATACTTTTTTGTTAGGCATCTTAAAATATTTCCAAGAGACCTATTTACCACCTCCATTTTCCCATCTATTTTTGGGTGGTATGCTGAACTATAAGTTAGGTTTGTGCCTAGTTTCTTGTGCAAAGTCCTCCAAAAATGGCCCTAAAACTTTACATCTCTATCTAAAACTATAGTCTTAGGAAGACCATGTATTCTCACTACCTCTTTAAAGAAGAGATGAGCAATAGGAGAGGCATCATTAATGCTTTTACAAGGTACAAAATGTACCATCTTACTAAACTTATCCACAATGACAAAAATGTTGTCATGACCCTATTTTGTTCTTGGCAAAACCATTACAAAATCCATGGAGATTGACTCCCATGGCCTAGAGGGATTTGGTAGGGATCGATACAATCCTTAGTTAGTGGATACCCCTTTTTCTTGTTGGAAAATAGTACAAGATTCTACAAACTTCTTGACTTCATTCCCCATTCTTGGCCAAAAATAACTTCTTTTCAATAAATCAGTGGTTTTATGTATTCCAAAGTGACCACCCAAGCCACCATAGTGCTTCTCTTTGATGATATTTATTCTGATGGAACACTTGGGGATGTACAACTAAGCCCCCTTTAAAAAAAGACAATTTTGAATTAGAAATTCACAAAAATTAGTGTGGTATCTCCCTATTATGTTGGTGTGTACCTTAAAGGCTTCTCCAAAATCTAGATCTCCTATATATAAGTGCTTTAGTGAGTCAATTCCCACACTTTGAAACTGAATTTATTCAATCAATCCAACTTTCTTAATAAGAACATCAACCACTTTATTGGCCACTCCCTTTTTGTGCTTTATATTAAAGGTGTACGCCTGAAATCCTTCCATCCACTTTATGTGTTTCACCCCTAGTTTATCTTGAGTATTAAGAAAAATCAATGTATGGTTATCAGTGAAGACTATAAACTCCTTGGGAAGCAAGTAATGCCTCCATTTATTAAGTGCTTGGACCATGGCATACAGTTATAAATCATAAGTAGAAGATCTTTTCATAGAATCATTTAACTTTTCTGAGAAAAATGCCACAGCCTTACCTTCTTGGCTTAAAACAGCACCTATGGCCAAGTTGCTTGCATCTGTCTCTACCATAAACACTTTGTTGAAATCAGAAAGAGTTAGGATTGTATATTGAGAAACTCTATTCTTGAGGTATTGGAAGGCATCATTAGCCTCTTTTGTCCATAAAAATTTAGTCTTTTTACCACCTTTTATTGTGTCCAACATAGGAGCACACACATGGCTAAAATTCTTAATAAAATTCCTATAAAAAGTTACTAAACCATGAAAGCTTCTAACATCACCTTGGTTCTTTGGTGTAGGCCAGTTGATGATCACTGCAACCTTTTCTAGATCCATTTTGAGAGTGCCTTAGGAGATGAAAAATCCTAGGAAGATAAGTTCTTTCTTCATGAACATACACTTTTCCAAGTTAATCACTAACATGTGTTGATGGAGTCTCCTTAAGACCTATTCCACATGATCAAGATGTTCCTCTTTTCTATGACTATAAATTAGAATGTCATCCAAATATATGACTACAAACTTGCCAATAAAATCAATGAAAATATCATTCATGAGTCTCATGAATGTACTTGGAGCATTTCTCAAGCCAAATGGAATAACAAGCCACTCAAACAAACCTTTAGTTGTCTTAAATGATGTCTTTCATTCATCTCCTAGCTTTATCCTGATTTAGTGATAGCCTGATTTTAAATCAATTTTTGTAAAGTAACTAACAATGCCTAATTGGTCAAGTAGATCTTCCATTCTTGGGATAGGGAACTTATATCTTAGTGTAATTTTGTTTAGGGCTCTAGTGTCAAAACACAACCTCCATTTGCCATCCTTTTAGGGGCTAATACTAATGGGACAACACATGGACTGAGACTTTTTTGAATTAGTCCCTTCTCCAATCATTCACTGACTTGCCTTACAATCTCTGCATTTTGAGATTGTGTAGGGATGAACTAGGTATCAAGTCAATTTGGTAATTCATATCTCTTAAGGGAGGGAGGCTTGTGAGCAGGTCACTAGCAGTGACAACACTATATTTTCCAAGCAATTCCTTGACTTCATCTCATATAGGATCCTCCTTATTAGACCTTATACTATCCTTGGGTTTGGAGATTAGGAAAAAGGTTTCATTTTTAGGTTCCTTCAACACTTTCAACAATTATTTTTCTCCCATGATGATGATAGTAGGTTCTTTCTTTGATTTTTTATCAAGCAGGGGCTTCATAGTAAAGGTTTTTCCATCTTTGGTGATGGAGTAGGTATTCTTCCTACAATGGTGTATGGCATCTACATCATATTGCCAAGGCCTACCTAGAAGGATGTGGGAGGCATCCATTTCAAGAACATCACAAAGAACTTTATCTTTAAAGTCTATAATTGAAAATTCTATCCATGCTTGTTCAGTCACTAAGGTTTGTTGACCCTTTGTTAGCCAAGAGACATGATAGGGAAAATTATGTGGCTTCTTAAGAACATTTAGTTTTTGAACCATTTCACTAGATACTAAGTTTTCAATTGAACTAGAATCTATGAGAAAATTACATACCTTTCCATGGCATTTGATCTTTTTCCTGAAGAGGTTTTTCCTTTGTGGGGGTTCTTGGTTTTGTGGTACTTGAAGAAAGACTTGTATCATCATCAAACACACTCCTTGTTCTGGTTCTAAGTCCCTTGCATTTGCATTGTCTTCTTGTTTGTCCTCTTGAATGAGGTGTACTCTTCTTTCACCTTGATTGTTATTGTTCCTCTCCTCAAGGCACCTTCTTGCATGGTGTCCTAACTGATTTTAGTAGTAACACTTTAGGGGTCCATTTCCTCTTCCTATGTTTGTTCTCCCTATATTTAAGGGTTTCCTTCCTCTATAGTTTCCTCTAGAGTTGGAATCACTATTTTCTTTGTCTCCTTGGTTAGGGGTCCTACTGCTACTGCCACTATTCTGTCCTCTATTCCAAGAGGTTCCCCTCCCTCTAAAGTTCTTCCCATTTTCATTTCTCTTTCCTTTTCCAAAATCCTTCTTTCTCTTCCACTTCTTCTCTACCTTGAGTTCCATTTGATAGAACTTTTTTACTATGGTAGGGTAGTGTAGGATAAGTTCCTCTTGAATGGATTGTTAGGAATGGGAACACTAAGAGGAGGGGGGGGGGGTTGAATCAGTGTTCACTGTATTTTAAATTTTCACTTTAATATGAATAATGAATTATAAATTCTTAAGTACCAAATTAAACATTCACATAAACATGAAACATGAAATCAACACATGACACCGATATGGTTATGGGGAAACCCAAATAGGTAAAAACCCCAGTGGGACTTGATACCCACTAATAATCTACACTAGTGTTTTGTGATCCTTGTTAGAAGATCCTTTACCCTGTTAGGAGTAGCTTTACAATGCTTTTAGTATAGTAGACCTTGTTAAGGGTTAGACCCTATTAGGAGTCTTTTACAATGATCCCTGTTAGGGGAGTGGACTCACTATTCTAGAGCTCACTACTCAAATGATGAAGGCTACAACCTTCTGAATTAGATACACACTATATCTGTAGGTGAACTATTACTATGACACTACTTGTCAAATTAGTTCCTTTGGTGTGCTGATGCTTTGACCTCTTGCAAAGCTCTAATACATCATATGCTCTCTTTGATGGCAACAAAGGAATATGGCCAAGTCTCTAACTGATCCTTTACAAAAAAACTTTTGTCTTCTATAAATTTTATACAAACTCTTATATCTCCCTATACATATATGTACTCCATATTCTATACAACTCCCCCTTTGACATTAATGAAAAAGGTGCATCAAGAAACTTTATCTACATACACTCACTAAGGGAAAACATCTAGATATGCAGTCTTGAGTTTCTAGATCTCCTTCTTCCAAAAGTTTATCAGAGAATTGACTATCTATAGATGGGCACATAATGTATATTGAATCTTCTCCATCTTCTCCAATTCTATGCTTAGACCTTGATCATAGGTTATCATGGTCACATCAATCTCCTTTATGTTTTGATTGAGAATATCTAGTGAGGGCACAAGAGTGTTCCTCAATTAAGTCTGTCTAGACCTTAACTTCTCCATTTCCTTCTCTACCTTCTCAATTATATCAAACTAACCTTGGTAGACATTGTTGCACATGTTTACATCAGTGGTTGTGTCTAGTACTAAAATCTTCACCTTCTCAATCATTTCCTCTGCATCTTTGATCTTCTTAAGATGGGCACCAATGAACTTATCCTAATCCATGGATTCTACAATGACTTTCCTTCTTTGATTTGCAAACTCCTTCAATGATGCCTGACCAAACTTAAGAGAGTTAGAGTCTCATGCAAAATTACTCATCAGTTCATCTAGTCTCTTCTTTAAGTACTTCCCCTCTGCCATTATGGCTGTAGATTCTTCTAGGCTTGAGAAATTAACTTTGGACTATAATAAGACTATGCTCACATTGTCCACCAAATGAACTTTTACTATCCTCTTATCCTCTAGTAGAAAATTGTTCAAAATATTTACTGATTCCACCAAGAGAGGATTTCTCATTACTTGTTTCTCCTTGGCCTTCTCCATCACCAAGATGCTAAACTTAATGAGGTCTTCTTCCTTCCAGGAGTCCAAACTACTAGTGTCAGGTGTGAAACTTGACAACAACATTGAGGAGGGAGTGATGGGAGTGTTTCCATCACCTCTTGCTTCATCTTAACCAAATGAATAGAAGATTCATCTTTCTTTTCTACTTCTTCTCACCAGAAATGTCTTTTATGATTACTTCTTCTTGCTAAATGGGAGGGTTATTTCTGCATAAGATTTTTGCTTCCTAAGTTCTGACAAATGCTTCCTCAAACTTGTCCAAGTCCTTATTAGTAGCCACCATGGCTATTTCCACATTATCTATGATAATTGTGTTGTCTTTGGATGATCCTGTCATGGGCATAGACTAATCTTCTTTTGTTTGAGTTCTTGCTATGGGCGCTGAGTCCCAAGGACCTATCATTGGTACATTAGTGGGCTCAATCACTTTATCTTCCTTGTTGGGTGCATGAGTGATGGGCATAGGAGGTGGTTTGATCTGCTATTCCAAAAACACTTTCTCAAATGCTTTTTCTGTCTCCTTTGTAATCAACTCATAATATTTATTCATGATGTGAAGAGTCCTCATTTTAGTTCTTAGGTGTAGCTTCATCAAATTCAATATCAGTTTCTCTTCTTCTTTAGAACATATAGGTAGAGTATCTTCTAATACTTTTTCTCTTATTCTTTGATCGTCCTCATTTGCTTGTCTCTTCTGGTGTTCTAAAATGTCCCATACATTATCAGGAATTTATGTTTTCAATTCAAGAATTGTCTTCTTGAACTTTATCATATGCTTGATAATCATTCCATTAATTTTTGACTTATCAATCTCACTATATGATTCATAATGTTTCCCAACTTGATCAATTATGCCCTCATTAATAATTCTAGTGCTCAAAACTTTAAGACTAGGCCTGAATCCTACCTTAGGAGGTGCTTGAATGTTTCTACTACTCCTTGTAGCATGCAAGGATGGATTATCAGTGCTAAGTTCTTTCTTCCTCTTGACCATTGGTTTATACTCCACAGGAGTATCTTTGGGCATAGAAGGAGTATTCTCTTCTTTATCCTTTTGACTGTCATCTTTTTCAATTTTTATCTTTTTCAACTTAGGATCTTCTTTTTCTATTGCTATGCCTTTCAATTGTAGGGAAATATTCTCATACCTTTCTTTATCAAGGTCTTCTTGTGATACACCATGTATTCTTAAGATGTCTGATGTGACCTTTGCAACCTTTCTCTTTGTTGCAACACTGTTCAACTTAGCATCAACTTCTCTAGTCTTCTCTTCATAGGTTCCCCACCTAGGTTCATTTACATCCTTTGGGGCTGATAGTAGTACCTATGCATAAGCTTCAAGAACTTTTTCTTCAACCTCAGTCCCAAGTGGATGAATCCACTTAGTTCTAGGTTCCACAGCTTCCATACATGTATCAATCTCCACCATGAAGCATATTGTATCTTTATACTTTTCTACAATACTCTCAGGAATCATGTACCTCATCCGCATCTTTTCTCTGAAGGTCTTCAATTCCAAAGTAATGAAATCTCTAAGTGTGCTTTCTGTGGATGCCTTGTCTAATATCTGAGGCATGGTAAGAATAGACTTATCTAGATATAAGTTTGCTACTTTACCAGCTATATGAAGGTACATATAGATGATTAGGGACCCAAACCTAAATACCTTAGTCTTGTCATGTTTTATATCTTTTATATTGTCTATCAACTATGCATGCAAGATCTCACACAAGTTGAACTCTCCATCTTCTTGCACAAGATGAATGGCTACTAGAATAGTGCCTGCAGACACACTATTCACCTTGCTGGTGTGATGAAATCTGTAACCCAATATCATTAATATCAACTTGATGTCTGGTTGCTCTATAGGCTCAATGGTCATGTCATGCTTATCACTTCTAGATTTACACACTTTCTCCACCATTTTCTTGACATCCTTACCCACAGGAAGGATGATGCCTGTCTTAGAGAGACTTGTCATCTCATGAATCAAGTCTCTTATGATTCTTATTGGTACATCTCCAATCCAAAACAAATCATCATGGATTCTGCTCAATAATATATTTATCAATTCTTCCACATAGAGCTCATATGGCGTGGTATACTCAACAATGGGGTGATCATTCCATTTGGTGTATTCATCCATGAATGTTGTATCTGGTTTCAACATTGTGTTCACATGTGTTCTCAAACTATCAAGTCCAACAGGTTCCTTCTTATAATGAATGTAAGCCCTTATGTCTTCTACATGCATGACGCCCATTCATGTGCGGGAAAATGCTCCCTCTAAATCATCTAGGGTTGATTTAAATGGGTGCCTTTTGAAAACATACCACTTCTTAGAAACATTAAAAATAATAGTAGTGGTCATGACTTACTTGATATTCTCTTTCCAAAAGATCTCTGAGATGTTCTGACAGCTTCCGAACCGGTGCAAAGAGCTAGGGTTTCTTTCAACCAATCAAATACATTGTAATCACTGATAACTTAATCTCCAAATCTTCACAAGATCTTCCAAGGATTAATCTATATTCCAATCACTTTGAGTATGAATGCAATGAGTAAACAACATCTTTTTGTGTACTTAAAGTAAGAAATTCCCCATGAATGCAACTCATGTAAACCAGGCTATCACTTCAAATTTTCAAACTTGAGTTCTGCTAAAAATCAACATGTGTGATCTTGCACAAAGGTTCCAATACACTCCAATAGCTTAATTCCAAAGGTGCATACTCTAAGGATGAGTATACTAGCCACGCAGGGGTCTAGAGCTAAATTAGCTCCCCCTATGACCCTGAGGGCCATTCATGGAGATGTAGAGGGTGCATCCACTAGGGATGCATCCAATACTTTACCATAAATATTTTCTTTCTTTCCATCTAACCAAATCATGCTCACATCTTATGATGCCTTCACAAACTTGACTTCTGCTTTAGGATCCAAAACTAGTTCTTCAGCCTTTTTAGGACTTTCCTGACCTTGCGTCCTTGATCTACAAAACTTTGAGATATGTCTAGCCTTGTTACATGTGTGACAAATCACTAGAGGTCTATTATTCCTTGGTGCATTGACATGAGTCACCATTCTACATTATTTTTCTGTATGAATATTATAGTTACATATCTAACATGTAACATTTTGAGAACTTCTTACATTGGTCTGATTCTAATTTCTTTGATTATGTTGAATCATGTTCTTCTTACTAGTCTTGCATTTTATTGCTCTATGAACAAATATATTACATGTATAACAATAACCATTAAAAGGTTTTACTTCTGTACAGTTCCTTGCAATGTGTCCATGCTTGTTACATGCAAAAGAGGTGTGTTCTACTAGCTTGCGCTCATTCCTAGGAGGACCACCATTATCTTTGGTTTGATCTTTAGTCTTCTCATCATCAGTAGAGTTATTTTATGAATCCTTTCTTTCTTGCATACTATCAATCTAATTTTGTGCTTCATTATATTTGATATAGCTAGTGTCTCCTTTGATTCTTCTTGCATACCACTCTGATTCTACCAACTTAGCACTGGTGTGTTATTTGGCTATATGATCCTTTGAATTTTTCAATTCAAACTCCAAGCTTTCTTTGTTGTTTCTTAGCTCCAAGATTTCCATGTTTTCTTTCCTTACTGCTTCATTCAGCTGAAGGTTTTCTTTGATTTGTTCATCACAGACTATCTGATTATTAGTCAGCTTATCATCAAACTCTTCAAGTTGTTCTTTCAAGGACTTATTTTCTTCATTCAGGTTCTTGATTTTTTCTTCAAGATCATTGTTAGATCATCCCTTCAAATATTTTCTTAGTCTCTTGATAACTAATTGAGCATCACCAACTTTTTCTTTTAGTTTTTCAATTTCTCTTTCTGAGTTGTCCAAGTCTTCAAGAGCTACTTCAAGATTCTTCTTCAAATATTCATTGTCCATGATCTCCTCAAGTGGTTAAACTTATTTGCTAAGGACCAGAGCTCTGATACCAATTGTTAGGAATGGGAACATAGAGAGGGGGGGGTGAATTAGTGTTCACTATATTTTAACTTTTCACTTTAATCTTAATACTAAATTATAAATGCTTAAGTACTAAATTAAACATTCACATAAACATCAAACATGAAATCAACACATGACACCAATATGGTTGCGGGGAAACCCAAATAGGTGAAAACCCCGATGGGACTTGATACCCACTAATAATCTACACTAGTGTTTTGTGATCCTTGTTAGAAGATCCTTTACCTTGTTAGGAGTAGCTTTACAATGCTTTTAGTACAATAGACCTTGTTAAGGGTCAAACCCTATTAGGAGTCTTTTACAATGATCCCAGGGGAGTGGACTCACTATCCTAGAGCTCACTGCTCAAATGATGAAGGTTACAACCTTCTGAATCAGATACACACTATATCTGTAGGTGAACTATTACTGTGACACTACTTGTCAGATTAGTTCCTTTGGTGCACTGATGCTTTGACCTCTTGAAAAGCTATAATACATCATATGCTCTCTTTGCATACCTGTTCTCTACTTTTCACAACTCTATTTCCACTTCCATACTGAATACAATGGGCACACCTGATATTTATGTGCTCATACCAATTATACAATTAGGTCAGCCCTATAACTAAATACAAATAACACTTCCAAATGAATTGGCTTAAGTGTGCTTACAATTATACATATACATATGTGGGAAACCTAAATACAATGGGTGCATAGCCTCTACAACATTAATTTACAATCACAAACCAAAATAGTCACTGTCATCTCTATGCTCTGTTCTCTGCTGGCACACACTGGCTATGCAACTTCAATTGACTATAACTTTCACATCTATGCATATATACTTATGCACTCTTAGAATAAGAATAAGTATAGTCTAAAAAACTTAACTTCTAGGGTGCATACCTTAATTCATCCATACACACATGTGCTTATGTTCTGAGTCTCTGGTGCTTTGTATGTTGTCTAGTCTTCAACACTTAACTGATTTCTGATCTTTACACTTAGTGCACTGACTCCAAACTATGATATGACTTTTTTTCCATAATGAAAACACTAGATCTAGTCATATAATTTAGTATAGACAACTTTCCAACATGGATACCTTAAGGCCATTCATATACCTTGCTAGCTTTTCTTCTTCATCTTCTACCACATTTTTCTTCATAAATAGCTTTATGAACTCCTCACTGTGTATGAGCCTACATCCATGTCTTTCTTCTTCAATATTTTCTTCCTCCTATGGATTTTTACCCCATAGTCTTCATGCACATATGTTTTCTTGATGAGGGCTATCATCTTGTTCCATGAATTGATCATGCTTCTTCCATTCTTCACCCTCTCTATTTGGATGAAGTCCCACCAAGTTAGGGCTGCTCCCTTCAACTTGGATCTTGCCATCTTTACCCTCTACTTCTCAGGAATGTATTCACATTCAACAAAGGTTTTCAAGGCCTCTATCCAATCCAAGACCAAATCTACATTCATCTTACCATTGAAAACCGGTAAGTCTATCTTCTCCTCCATGGTCCTTCTTCCCATAGACTTTAAGGCATCTATGAAGGGTCTTTGGCCTATAGGGATGTCTTGATCAAGGGTGTCTTCCTCCTCTTCACTCCCTTCTTCATTACCAGACTCATCCTCTTTACCCTTATCTAACCTCTTCTCAAGTTATGGGAGCCTCTTGGTTAGGGTTGTATTTGCTGCCCTTTGTTCTTTCACCATCTTTGCTAGTTCATTGTTTGTAACCCTTGTAGGGATCTCTTCATCCTTAGGAATAAACATAGCTTTGATACCACTTCATGCAAAGTGGGTAGTAGGAAGCTTCAAACAATGAACAAAGATAAGGGAATGTACCATTATATACCCAAATTATAGGGACAAGTGCCCTAAACCTATCACAAGTATAACAAGGACAAGGAATAAGGTTATCAAAACCCAAAAAACCTAAGGGAAACCTACTCACTAGGTTTCACCAAGTCCCAAAACACCAATAAAAAGGATTGGCTATGAAGCACTCTAACCCAATTTATGAACAATCCCCATGAAATGACTCACAGGACCAAGGGTGACCTATACTCAAGGATCTAGCCTATTTAGGTCCTCTTTTGTTATTTCCAATGGTTCTTTCACTCATTAGAAAACCATACAACATAGTTGCTTCACAAACTTAAGTTTAGGCTTGTAGCCCTTCCTAGAAGTGATTTTGAACCTAAATCAAAAAACTCCAACACAACATACTAAAAAAATTAGAGATTTAGATACCCTTTTGGGCCTAAGGGATCATATCCAAGCACTAAGATGTGAAACTAAAAGGAAAGTAGGAAAGTACCTAATCTAGGAAAGGCAATTAGGCCTAATTAGGTCTGTAATTGCACTACAAGTGCTATTTCACTTGAACATCTAGCCAAACCAATGATGGGAAAATGTGAGGGCATACATAAGGACTTTATATCCTAAATTAAAGGTCTTGGAGAATCCTCAATCAACAATTATGATGACTGTACTCAGTCGCTTGGAGGTGTACACATAGAGATGTACACCTAGGGCATCATGGAAAATCCATCTCCTAGAAAGTTACCACTCCTAATCTGCATATTCTTAAAGTAAATAAACAAAGCTTTAATTCCAATAAGGGGCATCAGATTCCCATGGTGGAATCGAGTAGAACACTCAATATCAATTGAAACCCTGGTTTTAGGCCTAGAATCTAGGCAGTGAGACTAAAAACTTGATAACTTCCAACCTAGAATTGATCAACACATGAGACCAATTTAAAATGGAAGAAGATTCACTAGAAAAAATTTTGACTTTTTAATTTCATTCCCTTCTATCCGTACCAATCCGTACTATTCAACTATCTCAGGATTTGTAGAGAAATGGTTATGTTTTTATTGATTCTTAATGCCAAATTACATCATGAGCCTACTAACCACCTAAAAGGGCTTATGTAGGCACTCCCAATGGTTACATAACATATTTGAACTAACTAGCCATTTGGGAGTTGGTTTAAAAGTCCTTGAGAAAAGTTGTCAAGTTTGCTCAAAAGTTGTTTGACAACTTTTTGAGTAGTTTTACATATTTTGCAATTTTGCAAACTTGATGACCAATCTTGGTCTTAATCTTATTTTAGTCATCCCTAATGGATCCATTCATGAAAAACAAAAAAAAAAATTATTTCTAATGGTTTGGATAATTAATGACCAATAGGTGACCAAGGGCTCATAGGATGCCAATCTTGAGACAATGGTGTTACAAAGGAGCCCAATGATTAACCTATTTTCCTATCATGACTAGAGGCTTGCTAGGACCTTGATGGAAACCTAAAGTGCCAAAGGAACACCTAGTTCATTCTTGGTGCTCCTGCACCAACTTCTATACTTGATTGTAATATCTGGTCTAAAATGGGAAGGCCTTACAACATGACATGTATGAATCAAATTGAAGTAATATATGAAAGTATCTACATTCTCTCTCTCTCAATGTTATGTGTTCTTGCTTCCACGTGTGATCTCTACAAGGTAGATCTAGTTAGGGTGTGCCTTTGGCCCCTCTCCCCATCCTCCCTTGCATCAAGTGGTATCAAAGTGAGGTAAGATCTGAATCTAGGTTTGAGGGTTCCTTCTTATCAAATCCTAGTTGAATTTTTGTGGGGTAGCAGATTACGATCTGCCCTACAATTATAGAGGGTTTCAAGATGGTTCATGGGAGGCAAGATTTGGATCCAGGACTAGAAGACATGTTGAGTCAACTTTATTCTAGATTAGAAGTCATTGAAACAACCCAGAGAAGAGGAAGATATCTTGAAGATGTTAGTGATGATGAAATTGACGAAGAATAAGGTGATATAGAACTTACACCAGCAATGGATCAAGGTGAGGAAAGATTATTGAAAGCTTTGACAATTTCGAAGTCAACACCACAATTTAATCCTCCTGAGTATAGTGGAAAATTGAATTCTAATGAATTGGTGGATTAGATCACTGAGATGGAAAAGTATTTTGAATATGAAAATGTACCTAAGGAAAAGAAGGTGAAAATTGTAATCACAAAGTTGAAGAGTTGTGCATCCTTTTGGTGGGAACATCTGCAACTGGGCAGAAAGAGGAAAGGCAAATAAAAAATCAAGGTATGGAATAAAATGGTGAATAAATTGAAAGGGAAGTTCTTACCTTGTGATTATCAGATTAACATAGCTAGACGAGTGCAAAGTTTGAGGCAAAAAGATAGCTCGGTAAAAGAATATATTGTGAAATTCTATAGATTAGATATCAGATCTGGACATGATGAAGATGAGGTGGAAAGAATTGCTAGATACCTGAATGGTTTGAGAGTTTCCATTCAAGAAGAAATTAGTTTGGTCAAATTGGAGAACATTGAAGAGGCTTATCAATTTACATTGAAAGCTGAGGAGAAATTGAACAAGAGATAGGAGAAAATACAAAGAGGTAGAGGTGGTAGATTCCCTAGAGGAAGAGGTAGATCTTATGGTGAAAATAATAGATCTGAACCTGAAAAGAAAACTCTGGATAAAGGCAAGACTAAGTGGAAAGGTGAAAGTTCATCTAGAGGTAGAGGTAGTAACAACTGAGGTGGATATAATAGAGGTGGTTTCTGAGGAACTTGTTACAATTGTGGAGAAGAAGGACATAGATCATTTGAGTGTACACATGCAAGTAAGAAGGTTGGTAATAGTAGAAATGCTTTGGTGAAAGAAGAGTCACCGATGAACTTGAGAAGGAAAATAACATGATGGTAAGGAGAGCACTCCAAAGTGAAAGTAATAAGGAAGATCATTGAAGGAAAATTTTGTTCAAGACTAGATGTAGAGTTTATGATAAATTTTGGAAGGTAATCATTGACATTGGTAGCTTGAAGAATCTAGCATTTGAGGAAATGGTCAAAAACTTGTAGTTGAAAAGGTTGGAACATCTAAATCCCTATTAGATTTCATGGATCAAAGATGAGCATACACTCTTGGTAAGAGAACAATTTTATGTGAATTTGAAAATTGGAAAGTACTATGATAAGTTGTTATGTGATATCATGCCTATGGATTGCTATCATATTTTGTTGGGTAGACCTTGGAAATATGATAGACATGCCATCTATGATGGGAGATTACATAATGATGCAGGAGCATCTAGGGTCCTTGGCAATCCTGTGTCACCAAAAATAATTTGGAGTTTGTTTGTGTTTCTCGATTTCTTCTTTAATCAGGTTGGTTGGTAGTTGTTCAGTTTCCTTTGGTTATCAAGTGTGGTCAGTTATCTCCTAGGTGGTTGGTTATCTCTAGCACTCAGTGTTTCTTTTCTGTGGCTTGGTCATCCTTGTTCACCGACGGGTTTAGTTTTAGTTTTAGTTGAGGCTAGCTTGTGCATTTATATTTGATCATAGATTTAATGTTTGTATCCATCATTGGGAAGTGTGTGGTCCTAGATCTGATCACTACTTTCATTAATTATGGATATGAAGGCCGACTCAATTTGGTATCTCTTGTATAAATGTAGTTGTTTGGTTATAGTTTAGGAGGCAATTTTGGGGAGATAGAAGATAGTAGACATTAGATTGAAGAGTTTTAATAGAGCCTCATATGTTT
Organism: Chamaecyparis obtusa; assembly: GCA_027943335.1. NCBI lineage: Eukaryota > Viridiplantae > Streptophyta > Pinopsida > Cupressales > Cupressaceae > Chamaecyparis > Chamaecyparis obtusa. Next base: position 128,079 of record BSBK01006504.1, read on the forward strand.
GAGGAATTCTAAATTTCATTGTAATATTAGGTCATAATCGGGAAGGCCTTACAGCCCAACATGTATGATTCAAATTGATGAAAATATATGAAGGATCTAGCATTCTCTCTCTCACTGTTGTGTTTTTTTGCTTTCACATGTTTTGAGCAGGCTTGGATCATCAAGGTGTGCCATCCTTTGGCCCCTCTTGCTCCCTACCTTGCATTAGGTGGTATTAGAGTGAGGTGAGATCTTGATCTAGTTCTTTGGATCTAGGTTTGTAGGTTCCTCTTGAAGCCCTAGTTGATTGTTGTGGAGTAGTAGATTGTGATCTAACTTGCAATTGGATAGGGTTGTCAAGATGGTTTGTGGGAGGCAAGATGCAGATCCAAGATTGGCAGATATGCTAAGACAGATTGCTGGTAGGCTAGAAGTAGTGGAAACAACCCAAAGAAGAGGCAGACATCTTGAAGATATTAGTGATGATGAAATTGAAGAAGAATAGGTGAATGCAAAACTTGCACCTATTATTGATCAAGGTGAAGAAATATTCTTGAAGGCTTTGACAAGTTTGAAGTCTACACCACATTTCAATCCTCTTGAGTATGGTGGAAAGCTAGATTCTAATGAATTGGTGGACTGGATCACCGAGATGGAAAAGTATTTTGAATATGAGAATATCCTTGAGGATAAGAAGGTGAATATTGCAAGCACTAAGTTGAAAATCCATGCATCCCTATGGTGGGAACATCTACAATTGGATAGGAAATGGAAGGGAAAAGAAAAAATCAAGGTATGGAACAAGATGGTAAATAAGTTGAAAGGAAAGTTCTTACCCTGTGATTATCAGAATAACCTAGTTTGGTGAATGCAAAGTCTAAGATAGAAAGATAGCTCGGTAAAAGGATATACTAAGGAATTCTATAGATTGGATATCTGATTTGGACATAATGAAGATGATGTGGAGAGAATTGGTAGATACTTGAATGGTTTGAGGGTTTCCATCCAAGAGGAAATTAGTATGGTCAAGTTGGCAAACATTGAAGAGGCTTATCAATTTTCTTTGAAAGCTAAGGAGAAACTGAACAAAAGACATGAGAAGAGACAAAGATGTCGAGGTGGTAGATTCCCTAGAGGAAGATGCAGATCTAATGGTGAAACTGGTAGATCTGAACCTGAAAATAAAAATCTAGACAAAGGAAAGACTGAGTGGAAAGGTGAAAATTCATCTAGAGGTAGAGGTAGTAACTACTGAGGTGTTTATAGCAAAGGAAGTTTTTGAGGAACTTGCTGCAATTGTGGAGAAGGAAATAGGTCATTTGAATGTACACAAGTGAGTAAGAAGGATGGTAGTAGTAGAAATGTTGTAGTGCAAGAAGAGCCACTGAATGAACCTAAAAAGGAAAATAACTTGATGGTAAGGAGAGCATTGTGGAATGAAGGCAAGAAGGAAGATTCGCTAAGGAAAAATTTGTTCAAGACTAGATGTAGAGTTTTTAACAAAGTCTAGAAGGTAATCATTGATAGTGGTAGCTTGGAGAACTTGGCATCTGAAGAGATGGTCACAAAATTGCAGTTGGAAAGGCTAAAACATCTGAGACCCTATCAGATCTCGTGGGTCAAGGATGAGCATACACTCTTGGTAAGTGAACAATGTTATGTAAATTTGAAGATTGGAAGGTACTATGATAAGGTGTTGTGTGATATCATGCCTATGGATTTTTGTCATATTTTGTTGGGTAGACCTTGGCAATATGATAGACATGCTATATATGATGGGAGATTGCATAAGTATACTATTGTGGCTGATGGAAAGAAACAAATCTTGTTACCATTGATGGAAGAACCGGTTAGTAATGTTTGCACATCTGTGAAAGTTTTCTTGATGGAAGGAAGAAAGTTTGTTAAAGATTTAGAAAGGAATGATTTATGTTTTGCTATGATTCCTAACAAACTAAGTAAGGAAATAGGAGAGCATGTTCCTGAGGAGATTGATGAGTTACTCATCGAGTATAGTGAAATCATTTCTGATAATGTACCTGATGGTTTTCCATTGAAAAGAAGCATTGATCATTGTATGGATCTAATCCATGGAGCTAGTTTACCGAATAAGGCACCTCATCGGTTAACACCTACCAAGAATTAGGAAGTGAACCGACAAATTCAAGAGTTTCTAGAGAAAGGTTTGATAAGAGAAAGTTTGAGTCCTTGTGTAGTACCTTCTATATTGGCACTGAAGAAGAATGGAGAATGGAGAATGTGTACTAATTCTAGAGAAATCAATAAGATAACAGTGAAGTATAGGTTTCCTATACCGAGAATGGATGATATAATGGATAGTTTGTCTGGAGGAAAGTATTTCACAAAGATTGATTTGAAAAGTGGGTATCATCATATTAGAATTAGAGAAGGTGATGAATGGAAGACTGCTTTCAAGACAAAAGAAGGTTTTAATGAGTGGTTGGTTATGCCTTTTGGTTTAACTAATGCATCAAGTACTTTTATGATGCTGATGAATGAAGTTTTGAAGAAATTCTTGGGTAAAGTTGTGATTGTGTATCTTGATGACATTCTAATATTTAGTAAGACTAGTGAAGAACATTTTTTGCATGTTAGAAAAGTTTTGTAGAGATTGAAAGAGAAAAAGATGCTGATAAATCTAAAAAAGTGCTCATTCATGAAAGAGGAAATTGTGTATTTGGAATTTGTGATCTCAGTGGATGGTTTGAAGATGGATCCTGAAAAGGTTGAAGCTATTCTAAATTGACCTACACCTGTGAATGCTACTGAGGTAAGATCATTTCATGATTTGGCAAATTTTTACCGAAAGTTCATAAGGAATTTCAATTCAATTTGTAATGCTATGACTGAGACTATGAGAGGAGACAAAAGATAATTCAAGTGGACACATGGAGATAATAAAAGTTTTGAGAATCTAAAGTAGAAGGTTGTTGAACTACCTATTTTGGCATTACCTAATATTAGTAAAGTATCTCAAGTAGAATGTGATGCAAGTGGAAGTGCAATTAGAGTTGTGTTGAGTTAGGAAGGTAAACCTGTTGCTTTCTTTAGTGAAAAGTTAAATGATGCTAGAAGGAAATATTCTATGCATGATCAAGAATTCTATGCTATTGTTCAAGCACTAAAGAAATGGAGACATTATTTGATACCAAGTGAATTTGTGTTGTATACTGATCATAAACCTTTACAATATTTGGGTAGTCAAAATAAGGTGAATCAAAGACATATGAAATGGGTTGAGTATTTGTAGAGTTATACATTTGTGATAAAGCATAATAGTGGAGTCACTAACCGAGGTCCTAATGCATTGAGTAGAAGGAGATCTTTGATGACTAAGATGAAAATTGAAGTTCTTGGTTTTGATGAGATGAAAATTTTGTATGAAAATGACCCTGATTTTTTTGAGCCATGGAGAAAGTGTAGAGCACCTATTCAAGATCAAGAAGACATTAAGTGGGATGAATATTATATTCAGGAAGGTATGTTGTTCAAAGGTATTCAGTTGTGTATACCAAGAGGAGTAATGAGAACTAATTTGATAAAGGAGAAACATGGTAGTGGCTTGGCTGGAAATTTTTCCATTGATAAAACATGGAATTTGTTGAAGGAGAAGTACTTTTGGCCATAGTTGTATAAGGATGTTTAGAAATTTGTGAAAAGTTGTGGAATTTGTTAAGTTACAAATGGAGTAAGTCAGAATATTGGTTTGTATACACTGATTGTTTTACCTGAGAAACCTTGGATTGACATCAGTATGGACTTTGTTCTTGGCTTACCGAAGGTAGTAAGAGGTAATGATTCTATATTTGTTGTTGTGGACATATTTTCTAAGATGGCACATTTTATACCCTGTAGAAAGACATTAGATGCAATACATGTAGCAGATCTTTTCTACATTTCACCCACAAATTGATGGATAGACTAATAGAAGTTTGGGAAATGTTTTAAGATGTTTAGTTGGAGACACACCAAGCAATTGGGATTCTATGTTGGCACAAGCAAAGTTTGCATACAATAAATTGATGAATAGAAGTACTGGAAAAACACCATTTGAGATTGTGAATGGCATACAACTGAGAGGAATATCTGATTTGAGAGACATTGATGATGAAAATAAGAGAAGTACTAAAGGAGAAAAAATTTCTAAGTAGATGAAGACATTGCATGAAGATGTGAAGCTGAAGCTGGAAGACAGTAATCAGAAATACAAAGACAAAGCTGATAGATCAAGAAGACATAAAACATTTGATGTTGGTGATGAAGTGATGGCTCATTTGAAGAAAGGCCAATTTCTTGTTGGAACATATGGAAAGATGAAGATGAAGAAGTTTGGACCCTACAAGATTTTGAGGAAATTTGACAGTGGAAATGCATATGAGATTGAGTTACCTGATGACATGGACATATCACCAGTTTTCAACATTGCTGATTTATATGAATATCATGAACCTGATGAAGGAATGATAGTATTGATAGAATATCCTAAGAAGTAGAATGAAGAAGTTGAATAGATCCAAAATCAAAGAGTTGGCAAGAGAACAAGAGGGAAACAGTATATGGAATATTTGGTAAAGTGGAAGAATAGACTGATAGAAGACAATTCATGGATTTCAAAATTTGAGTTAGATGCAGCTCAAATCATACCTGCCAAATGATTCAAAGAATCATTTCAAAATAACCCTAGGTGTCTGATGCAGGAACATCTCGGGTCCTTGGCAATCCTGTGTCACCAAAAACAATTTGGAGTTTGTTTGTGTTGCCTGATTTCTTCTTTAACTGGGTTGGTCAGTAGTTGTTTGATTTCCTTTGGTTACTGAGTGCAGTTGGTTATCTCCTGGGTGGTTGGTTATCTCTGGCACTCAGTGTTTCTTATCTATGGCTTGGTCATCCTTGTTCACCAATGGGTTTAGTTTTAGTTTTAGTTGAGGCCGACTTGTGCATTTATATTTGATCATGGATTTAATGTTTGTATCCATCATTAGGAAGCATGTGGTCCTAGATCTAACCATTACTTCCATTAATTATGGATCTGAAGGCTGACTTAGTTTGGTATCCTCTTTTATATATGTAGTTGTTTGGTTGTAGTTTAGGAGGCAGTTTTGGGGAGATAGAAGATAGTAGACATTAGATTGAAGAGTTGTAATAGAGCCTCACATGTTTGAGGACTTCTAAATTTCATTATAATATCAGGTCGTAACTAGGAAGGCCTTATAGTCTGACATGTATGATTCAAATTGATGAAAATATATGAAGGATCTATAATTCTCTCTCTCTCACTATTGTGTTTGTTTTCTTCTGCATGTTTTGAGTAGGCTTGGATCATCAGGGTGCATCATCCTTTGGCCCCTCTTGCTCCCTGCCTTACATCACATAAATATACTATTTGGGCTGATGGGAGAAGACAAATCTTGTTACCCTTGATTGAAGAACCTATTAGTAATGTTTGCACATCTGTGAAAGTTTTCTTTATGGAAAGAAGAAATTTTGTTAAGGATTTGAAGAAGAATGATGTATGCTTTGTTGCGATCCCTAACAAACCGAGTAAGAAAAAAGAGGATAGTGTCCCTAAGGAGATTGATAAGTTACTCATCAAGTATAGTGAAATCATTTTTAATAATGTACCTGATGGTTTTCCACTAAAGAGAAACATTGATCATTGCATGGATCTTATCCTTGGAGCTAGTTCACCGAATAAGGCACCACATTAGTTGACACCTACCAAGAATTAGGAATTGAACTGATAGATTCAAGAATTTTTGTAGAAAGGTTTGATCAGAGAAATTTTGAGTCCTTATGTAGTACCTACTATATTGGCACCAAATTATAATGGATAATGGTGAATGTGTACTAATTCTAGAACAATTAATAAGATAATAATGAAATATAGGTTTCCTATACGGAGAATGGATGACATAATGGATAGTTTGACTAGAGAAAAGTATTTTACCAAAATTGATTTGAAAATTAGATATCATCATATCAGAATCAGAGAAGGTGATGAATCTAAGACTTCTTTCAAGACAAAAGAAGGTTTATATGAGTGGTTGGTTATGCCTTTTGGTTTAACTAATGCACCGAGTACTTTTATGAGATTGATGAATAAACTTTTGAAGAAATTCTTGTGTAAATTTTTTATTGTATATCTTGATGATATTCTGATGTTCAGTAAGACCAGAGAAGAACATTTGGTGCATGTTAAAAAAGTATTACAAAGATTGAAAGAAGAAAAGTTGCTAATAAATCTGAAAAAGTGTTCATTCATGAAAGAGGAGATTGTGTATTTGCGATTTGTGATTTTAGCTGATGGTTTGAAAATGGATCTTGAAAAGGTTGAAGCTATTTTGAATTGGCCTACACCTGAGAATTCTAGTGAGGTAAGATCATTGCATGGTTTGGAAAGTGTTTACTCCAAGTTCATTAGGAGTTTCAGTTCAATATGTAATGCTATGACTGAGACTATGAGAGGAGATAAAATAGAATTCAAGTGGACACATGGAGTTGATAAAAGTTTTGAGACTTTGAAGTAGAAGGTTGTTGAATTGCCTGTTTTGGCATTTCTTGATTTCAATAAGGTATTTCAAGTGGAATGTGATGCAATTTGTAGTGCAATAGGAGCTGTATTGAGTCAAGAAGGTAAACCTGTTGCTTTCTTTAGTGAAACGTTGAATCATGCAAAAAGGAAATATTTTTTGTATGATCAAGAATTCTATGCTATTGTTCAAGCACTAAAGAAATGGAGACATTATTTGATACCAAGTGAATTTGTGTTGTATACCAATCATAAGGCTTTACAGTATTTGGGTAGTCAGAATAAGTTGAATCAGAGACATATGAAATGGGTTGAGTATTTGCAGAGTTTTACATTTGTGATAAAGCATAAAAGTGGAGTCACTAACTGAGTTGCTAATGCATTGAGTAGAAGGAGATCTTTGATTACTAAGATGAAAATTGAAGTTCTTGGCTTTGATGACATGAGAGATTCTTATGAATTTGATCCTGATTTTTCTAAGCTATGGAGAAAGTGCAAAGAACCTATTCAAGATCAATTGAGTACTAAATGGGATGAATATTTCATTCAAGGAGGTATGTTGTTTAAGGGTACTCAGTTTTTTATACTAAGAGGAGTAATGAGAACTAATTTTATAAAGGAGAAACATAGTAGTGGTTTTCTAAACTTTTTGGAGCTGATAAGACATTGAATTTTCTTAAGGAGAAGTACTTTTGGCCATAGTTGTATAAAGATGTTTAGAAATTTGTGAAAAGTTGTGGAATTTGTCAAGTTGAAAAAGGAGTAATTTAGAATACTAGATTGTAGACACTGATTTCTATTCCTAAGAAATGTTGGAGTGACATCACTATGAATTTTTTTCTTGGCTTACCGAAGATAGTAAGAGGTAATTATTATGTATTTGTTGTTGTGGATGGATTTTTTAAAATGGCACATTTTATACTATGTACATATAGCAGATCTTTTCTTTAAGGAAATTTTTAGATTGCATGGATTACCAAGGAGTATTATCTCTTACCGAGACAGTAAATTTGGTGGATACTTTTGGAAGACCCTTTGGAGAAAGTTTGGCACTGAGTTGAAATATAGTTCTACATTTCACCCAGAAACCGATGGACAGAAAAAAGTTGTGAATAGAAGTTTGGGAAATATTTTGAGATGTTTAGTTGGAGAGACACAAAGTAATTGGGATTTTGTGTTGGCACAAGAAGAGTTTTCATACAATAATTCAGTGAATAGGAGTACTAGAAAAACACCTTTTGAGATTGTAAATGGCATACAATCGAGAGGTATATCTAAGTTGAGGGATATTACTGATGAAAGAAGGAGAATTGCTGAAGGAGTGAAGTTTGCTGAGTACATGAAGACATTGCATGAAGATGTGAAACATAAGTTGGACATAAGTAATCAAAAACACAAACAAAGAGTTGATATATCAAGAAGACATAAGACTTTTATAGTCGGTGATGAAGTAATGGGTCATTTGAAGAAAGGTCAATTTTGTGTTGGAACATATGGGAAGCTGAAAATGAAGAAGTTTGGACCTTGCAAGATACTGAGGAAATTTGATAGTGGAAATTCATATGAGATTGACCTACCTGATGACATGGATATATCACCTATATTCAACATTGTTGATTTGTATGAGTATCATGAACCTAATGAAGACATGACAGTACCGATGGATTATCCTAAGAAACAGATGGAAGAAGTTGAGTAGATTTTGGAACAAAGAATTGGCAGAAGTACAAGAGGAAAATAATATATGGAATATCTGGTAAAGTAGAAGAATAGACCGATTGAAAATAGTGCATGGATTTCAAAATCTAAGTTGGATGCATCTCAGATCATACTTGTTTCATGATTCGGAGAATCATTTCAAATAATCCCATGTGTCTGATGCAGGAGTATCTTGGGTCCTTGGCAATCATGTGTCACCAAAAGATGTTTGAATTTTTTTGTGTTGTTCAGTTCCTTCTTTGACCGAGTTGGTTCGGTGTTGCTCAGTTTCCTTTGTTTACCATTGTTGGTCAGTTATCTCTTTGGCACTTAGTGAATTTCCCTGGTTGTTAGTGATGCTTGTCTAGTGCTCGGTTTCCTTGCTTAAAGAGTCATTTATTTTGGATCTCTATTGATGCTGACTTGTACATTTAATTTGGGTCATGGATTTAATGTTGGTATCTATCATTAGGAAGCATGTGGACCTAGGTCTAGTCGTTCCTTCCATTGATGGTGGATCTAAAGGCTGACTTGATTCGATAGCCTCTTGTATAAAAATAGTTGTTTGGTTAGAGTTTAGGGAGAGTTTTTGGGAATAGAAGATAGAAGATGAAAATTAGAGATTGTTTGCAGATCCTCACATGTTGGAGGAATTTTGTACTTGATTGTAATATCTAGCCTAAACTAGGAAGGCCTTATAGCCTGGCATGTATGAATCAAATTGAAGTAATATATGAAAGAATCTACATTCTTTCTCTCACTATTGTGTGTTTTTGCTTCCGTGTGTGATCTCTACAAGGTGGATCTAGTTAGGGTGTTCCTTTGGCCCCTCTCCCCATCCTCCCTTGCATCAAGTTAGATCATAGTTTAAATTATATGTTTAAACAATACATACCTATTGGTCATTATATGTTTTATTATAAATTTATATGTATATATATATATAAATTTATATTTGTTAATGAAAATTTGTTTATTTCTAATTTCATGTTGATTATTTCAAATGAGTTATATATACAAAATAGGACCTATATATATGTACACATAGGAGATGAGTTTTATTGCATTATTTATTAAGAATAGTAAGTGGATAATTGTTTATGTGTTTAATTATGTTCATATTGAAAACATGAATTAGACATATGTTATATTGGAATTGGGATTTTTATTCTATTAGAACTATTAGGAGATTTTAGAAAGTATTCTGATTATGACATTGTAATTGATGTTTTATGGATATGTAATTATTAGTGTTTTATATCATCTCTATACATGGTTTTGGATATGATTCAATATTCAACCTAATTGAGTAATGGTTATTTTCTAGTTTATTATGGTGCGAGTGTTTTATCTTTGTCCTTGAGTGTTTTTCTCATGCTTAATGTGTTAATGGGCACTAGATGGCCTAGGTGAAAAATATAAAGGCTAGGGTAAGTGTCAGTTGGACATGTTTTTAGTTTTATGTTTTGGTTTGTGTTTGTGTTCTGATTATCACCTTGATTTGACCATAAAGGCTCATGTTGTATTGTATCATATTTATGGATATCTGTAGTAATTAGATGTTATATTTATCATGGTTGTTTGCCTTGTATACTCTATTGTAATTGATTGATTTGACCCACCCCTATGTGAAGTTTGTTCTATGATTCTCTTATGTGTTATTTTGTATAATTATGTTCTGCTTCATATTCTATATAGGGGAATATGGTATTGATTTTCTATGTCCTACCCATGGGATCAAGAGTATATTATTTTATGAACACTTGGAGAGTGTTTTGTGATGTTATGGTTGGAGACTTGTTGCATGTTCCTGTTGTTTTGTGGAACAGTCCCGAGGGACATTATTATTATCTTGTGATGTTATGTGGCATCTTTGAGCCTAGGGTAGTTTACTTAGATATGTAGTAGGGGGTGGCTTGCAATAACTGTCAGGGCCCACAAGTGGCTGCCAGGATCACTTATTGTAAGTATTTGTAATCAAGTGATAACCTAATATAATATTGAGAGATATTAAAATGAACCTAATAAGATGTGGTTCCTCACCCATGATTAAGTGCTGGTACAGACTATAAGATGGAGGATGAGATGATGCTTTCTACCTTTGAGAGGTGTGTGTCTGGCATAGTTAATGGCTTTGTCTGTATGAGAGGTCATTGATACCATGTATGGTCACTTGAGTGCAAGGATCCAGAGTGATTACCAGGATGAGACTCAAGGGTTAGACATACATGATGACACCTTCCTATGCATAGTCTAGTTATCCTACATGTGTTGGTTTCCTCTAGATTGGTGAGTCTTACCTATCACTATCTTTTGTACACCTTGACTTAGAGAGATTTCAAGATCTCTTCCTTAGCTTGTTTTGTTGATGTTTTTTTATCTAAGTGGGATCTGTTGTTATCTCCTCAGCATGGTGGGAGTGGACCATTTAGGTTCAGGAGGTCAGGTGGTAGTGATTATTTTACGATTTGAGATTCTGATTTTCATGTACCAGTTTTGGATGATCACTATAGTAGTTGATTCTTCATGTTCTTATTTGGTGGAGATGTGTTCTTGTCTTCTTCTATTTCTATGTGGTCTTGTATCATTGTATCATTTATTTAGAGATATCATGTTGTACTTCATTTCGGTTATTTTATTACATACCATGCATCATGTGTAGTGGATGTAGGTTATGATGGATACCTTATGGTACCAGTTTTATCTATATTATCTTATATGTGATGTTACATTTATCTTTCATTTGTTTATATGAGCTTTCTAATTAAATCTAATCTAAATTAATTAATTAATGTTTACATAATCTTCGTCAAGGAATCTTGGAGAGTTGTAATCTATGTGAGTTGTATATTTCATTGTATTACTTCCACATTGTAAAACTTTGTTGTTGTTGTTTGTTAACACTTTGAAAAAAATATTATGAAAAAAAAGTTTCATGTTTAGGTTAAGTTCTCCTAGGTTTTGTTAGTGCATTTTCTTGTTGAATCCTAAAACACAAACCTAAGTGCTTAGATAGAACTCTCTAATTCCTAGACTCCTGATTCACACAAGAAAAATACTAATTGATGACAATTTGATCCTCCTTCTGCTTCGAGCTCCACACACTCAGGTGAGTGAACCTAAAACAAGCTAAAATCTACATACATATAACTCACTAGCTAAAACTCATTATGCAGATGCAATCGTCGATAGTTCTCAGATTTATAAAACATGGTAGTTTAACTTAACCAGTCTTATGTAGGATGACACCTATATGATTTTCTAAGAACCAGGGAAGTGGTCAAAGTAACAACAAGGATATTCACCCTTCTTCTTTTTGAACTCAGAGGGTTAGGAAGGCTAACCTATTAGATTAACTTCTACAAGGAATCAACAAAAGCATTTGGACTATTCAATGCAATTTACAAACATTAATGCTCTTAAACTAAAAATGTAAAATGATTTGAATCAATGATTTGATGATGAAACTGGAGGACAAGAAAGAGACCAGTGCTTTATCTATTGGGCAACAAAGTCAAACAAACATGCATTCCCAGAAAACCCTAACTCCAAACTTAAAGAAACCAAGTGAAGTGCCTTACAAATCAGTCTTCTCACTCCAATTTTTGGACATCAGATTAATGTATAAACCTTAAATTCTCAAAACTTGTATTCAAGATTGACTCTCTGCTTGAAAGAATTTTTTTTTAAAAATCACAGCTACCTTATAGCTAGTGCATCAAAATTGCTTACAAACTGATACACAAGAATTAAGACATCAACAAGAATTGAACAAGGATTCCATTGTTCTTTATTGAAAAATCATCTGGTTCAGCATATTTACAAGACAAAGAAACACAGAGGAAACAAGAAAAATGCCTAAATACTGCCCAACATAATAAATTTTCAACATCCTTTAAAACAGAGAGAAAAATCAAAGATATAAAAAAGGAAGTCAGTTACATAGAATTGAAAGCTATCCACTTAGCATCAAAATATCTCCAATCTTCCTCTACTATGGCTTGCAACTGATTCCTCTTCAACTGATGCACCTTCTGCAATCATTTCCCAAAAAACTAATTCTGATCTCAAAATTCAAACCCAAACTTCTCTTTCCCATCACTCTGAAATTGAAAAATAATGGTTGCCATTAGATTCCTTGTCTTCTCCTATTTCTAAAAACATATAACAGTCCTATGTTTGGGTAAAAAATGAACTCCGAGGCATTAAATCTATGAAGAGGTTCACCATTTTAAATTTTTGAATTTTCTCTATAGTTAGGACTATGTTATAATTTAAATCTTTTTAAACCTGGCCTTTTTAAAATATTTTTTGTGTATGCTCTCAGAAACCACCAAGAAGCACCACGTGTCATGTTGTGATTGGATGCTTGGACAAACCCTAGGTTAACCACCTCATTGGGAGAACTAGAGACCACATGCATTCTCCAAATCTCTGAACACTTTATCTAACCATGGTTACATCAGGTGATTCAATGAACAAGCCATCCTCTAAATCTCCAAATCAATCCTTAACCTAGGGTTGCATCTAGAGAATGGGCAATTGAGCACATTCTCCCAATCTCTAAATTTCTTGCCATGACTGCTAGGAATTTGGAGATTCAGTGACTGTGTATTCTCACAATCTCTAGATGTCATCGCCTTAACTGTCACCATTACAAGAACACATTAACCGCCCAAGTTGCCAAATGTTATCTCCTAATTGCCAACCATTCAAAGAATTAGTGACCACTATTCTTTGAATCACAGAATGATTTGGCCTTAACCATCAACACTTGGTGATCACAGGACTAGACCGCCCTCTAAATCTCAAGATCTTTGTCTATTTCCAGTTTGATTACACGAATTCATGACTAGCCTCCATGTGTCATCTTCATCCACATCACCTCTGTTGGTCATCTACAAAATAAGCTTACTTGTGGGCCCACCAACATGGATCCTGAGGTGCCTCCATAGAGCTCACATGCAAAGAGCCTCTACTCTTTGATCTACCTTCAATGTGCTTGGAATTCCATTTAAACATCTCAAACCGCACTTCTGAGATGAATGTGTGACAATTGTTTTATAGTTTTTTAAAGCATTGCATTAAAATTTATCTTTTATGGCCAGTTGGTGCACACAAAGGCATGGGCCCACAAGGATGAGGCAACCAAAACCTCACTTTCCTTTTGATTTACTTCACATCTATGCCATTTTTCTTATAAACATCACTATAGACTGGAACAGGGTGCATGTGGGATAAACCCACATGCATTCCCCTTTATATTTTTTCCATTTCAGCATGCCTGCCCACGCAGAGGTCTTGATTTTAGCCATGGCATTCACCTTGCATCCCCAGATCCTTGTGGATTGGATTTGGCTCACACACCTATCATTTGATAAAGCATATACTCTTTTCATTTGGCAAGCACCTCTTGAATTCATGCAGAGGACCCTTCTCATACTTGTGTGGGCTTCTTTCCCTCTTATTGCACAGGCTTTACTTTTAATGAGCCTTGGTTTTCATTTCCCTTTGTGCAAGGCTTGTTCACATTAACATGTGAGACACCCCAAAATTTGTAGCTACATCTTTCCTTGCATGAGACCCATTATATTAGCCTGCAAACACCACTCAATAAAAATGTGGTTCCATTCATTTTCACACTGGCATGCTTCAAATTGCTAGTACCCTGTCCACTAACACAAGAAGCCTCCATATATTTCATGCTAGCATTGCATGAGTTCCCCTAGAATACTCATGGGCCCTTCTTTTCTAACAACCTCCATTATGTAGGCTCTTTCCCCATGCCCATGCTAATCTCTTTCCTCATCACCAACAATAACAAGAATTGCACTTGCAATTCAAATCTGCTACTTCTAAGAATGCTACCTCTCTACCTGACTAGACTCCCCATTTTGTATATGCATGAGTTTATATGCTTTTGTAGGCCTCACGTAGAATACCAATTAATAACATTTACAGCTTCTAGATCTGACTAGGTTTATAGCTATCTTGCTAGTTCTGCATCTTGAGAAACATCATCATGTCTGTAGGAGACTGTATTTGTTTTTCCATTCTGCATCTCCCACTCATCTAGGGTTAATAGTGTAGCCTCTTCTCATTCACCTCTATCATTATGCCTTATGCTTGACCTTCCAAACCTATCATATCTATTTCTTTAGAAGCTTTTGTGTTGTAGCCTGATTTTGAACTGGAATTGCTTCTATGACTAATAGTGTCTTTTGGTTTACCACATCAAGTTATCCATCGAGAATCTCATTTTGTCTTGACTCATTATTTAGTTCAGAAGATATCAAATTCTCTACAGCTCCTACTTGTTCTTGCTTCCCTAATAGTACATTTGTTTCTAAATTTGAAAACTGAGAAGAATTTTCCACTGCTTCAGAAGATAGCTTTGAGTTTTCCCCTGGGCTATGCTCAGATGCCTTTGGCGTGTAAATTTCATATCCACCTCATAATTTTTCAGAAGTTACTCTTCCATTTTTTCAAGAACTGACATCGTCTTTCATTTGACCTATTGTTGTATGAAGCGGGTTTCTGCCACTATGCATAACAGCTGCATCATGCATCAAAACCTCAGTGGCAGTATTTTGAGTCCTTAAAAATGATGTCATTTTCTTAGCCATTTGTTTGTTCATGCTTGTAGATGGTTGTGACTTGTTAAGAGTTTGAATTGTGGATATTTCAATCCTTTCAAATGGTGGTGGACCAAATGAACCTTGATTTTGAGGTGAATTCAGGGTAGAAAGAAAGAGTCTAGAATATTTGCAATCCATCTCCCATTCTTCATAAAGAGATTGAACACAACCTCCTAATATGCATAATGAATGTGTTTCCAACAATAATATCCCACTTTGAACACAAATAGTTTTATCCAAACTAACCTTAGTCCTAGGTGCCAACTCTATTGGAATGGATGCAAAGGGACAATACTCTATTGCAGTAACATTTGAGTGTCCACCAATAAGGCAAATTTGTAAGAGATCACCATGCTATTGTTGATTGGTAACTACTGCCCTACTACTACTTTCAAGTATATTCCTCAATGAAACAATCAAAATGTAGTCATTGAAATGAAATCAGATCGACACCATGTCAAATTTAAATCACACAATTCACTTCTTTACACCTTTGTGAGATTGACCAAATAACACTAGCTGGCCTCTGGGAGTGACTTTAAAAACTAACTAAATGACTTCACAGGAGAGCACCATCAGAAACATAAGTTCACCTCCAACATGTTATTACACTCGCCAAAGGAGATCTCCCAAAAAGAGAATAGCCAAAATTTAAGAACAATCAAACATGGCCACTTAGAAACATTGCCTATCCACACTGCTAGAATCACATAAATTAGCTCTAGAATTGGCTTCAAAAACTCACCCATTGAAACTTTCAGGGACCGAAAACTGAGGCATTGATTCTCCCTCATACAGGGAACATGAATCCACAATTAGTTTTCCCAAAAGATCAAATGGAAAAATGCAGTCAAACACCAAAGTCAACTTGTTAAAAAATATTCAAGATTTAAAATAGTGAAATACATAGAAATCTGATCTAGAAATGGCCTAGAAAAGTGATCCAATGGATTGGCAGAGACCTACAATTCTTAAGGTAAGTAGTCTTCTAGGTTTAAAATATGAAATAACTTTCAATTATGCCAGACCTTGCACAGGGCACAAATTACAAAGCCTCAAAGTAGGACACTTAGTAAACTGGACAATGCACACTCAGAGATTTTAATAATCTGCAAATGAAATGGCTCTGGAAAAGTGACTAAACGGGCACATGGGGGGCTGAAAATTTGCAAGATGACTCAATCTCATACCTACAATATGATGCAATAATCAGTATGCATTGAGAAATTTCTAGGAAAAAGATACAATCATCTGAAGTGGCTACTTTATACAATTATGGACAAACATAAAATGCAGAATTTTGGGAACACCTCGAAAAGCCTATTCCATAAACATGCCAAAATTGAAAATTGGAAGTTCAAACCCACTACACATGTCAAATGAAAGAAAATGAACACTCTGCCCCAATGGTTCATCATGAAAAATAATAGGCCCTATTTTCCACACCAAACTAAGCATCTTTAATGATTTTCAAGGGACTAATTCTGACAGTTAGATAATTTTCTAAATATGGACTCAAAAACACACTCTAATTTTTTGAGCTCCAATAGTGGCTCTGACTGGGGATGCATGCCCCATGTAAGCATGCATAGGATCTAGAATATTTGGTATAGCAGACCACCCAAAGAGAATCAACTTGACATTCTTTTACTTCTTTACCTTGAACTTCTCAAAAACTTGGCTCCGTATTGAAAACAAAAACACCACTGTACAGGATATACAAAATATACACAAGTAGCTTCAAAATGCCAGAGGGACCTCAACTTTTACCTCTATCAAAAATATGGTCTCTCCTTTGGAACTCAATTGACAATCTGAAACTACCTCTAAACTGATGATGATAGAAAACATCATGGAACATAGGCTGCATAATGTCTTCAAATTTACAATCACGTATGCCTTCTCTCTTATGTCCCCCCACAAATTCATTATTTGAAACATAAACATCACTAGAATCATCATACATTGAAGCACATGAAAGGGGACAAATAGATGATACCTTTTCTTCTTGGTTGCAAACATCCGACTCATCTTTAGTTCATGCTTGCATATCAAAAGTAAAGCAACTATATTCACACTCATTCAGCTCAGCCAAGGAATCTGAAACATCCTCATATGTCAAACCAATTAGACCAAACAAATCAGATTTCTCATGATAAATCACATCATTATCTACATAAGGATGATCCACACAATCTATATCATAAATCAAATAACCTTCATTATCAGCAATGTCTGGTGGTATAAGAATCAAACTATCAGCATGTAATGCACTATCATAAAATGAACAAAACTCACCTTGCATTACCTTTCATCCAATTGACTTCATTGGAGTTGGAAGTTTAGACTCAGCCGTACCACTGACATCACAATCTAAAAATGAGTTACCCTCAACAAATTCCATTTCCTGGGCACATTCTTTGAACAATGGATTAGAGACAACATGGAATTATTTCTCATAAACATTTAAACAAAGTGTCAGCTGGTTTACATCTATGTCTTCATCATATAGCACATTGGTAACTTCATAAGATATGTAATTACATCCAACTTCACTTGCACATTCAATAGAGAAAGAAAAATTAGAATCTAAACTAGAACATGATCCACCACTACTATTGTCATCACATGAGAAATCAACACTATAATCAGTCAAATCACATTTACAAGTACTAGATAATGAACTTCCCCATCTGTCTTCAATCTTCAGGACTTTATATTTAGCTTCATTACTAATCACACATATAGAAGACCATAAAGAAAAATCATCTACAACATGAGAGGAAACTTGTGATTGTTTATTAGAAACCAATTCATTCTTAGCCTGATCCATGCTTCTATAATCCTATTGTTTCATTTGCAGCAGTAATGACAAGTATTCCTCATCCATGGATCTAGTACAGTCACCATTTCTCTCAACATTTATATCAACATTAGTAATCGAGAATTCATTTTCATGATTATCATTATCAAAATTGTGCAAATCATACAAAGGGAAGTATGTATCATCTATAATTTGGAAATGTTCATTACCTTCATTGGCTGAAAATTTTTCCAGCTCTTCATCAACAACATCTCTAGCAACAACATTCACTCCATCCTCACATACAATGTTTTGATCAATATAATTAATATGGAAATGAAAGCATTGATGTTGCTTACCTTTTTCTTGATCATTCACTTCATTTTGAGAATATAAACCAGCAGAGGTATGCCTTCTTATAACTCCATATTTTAGATTACACTCACTATCCATAGAAATTCAAAAGCCTGATACAAACTTTGTGGCTATTTATCCCTCAATAGGAAACCCATCTTTTGTCCCAATACACCCAAATAGACAACTAAACATATCTAATCATGGGGCCTACAATTCTTAGGGATATCCATCAATGTTTTAGAAAATCTGCTATTAAACTTTGGTATCAATTCATCTTGTTCAATCTAAATTTCCATTAATCTATCCAATAACAATTTGACATCTACCCACCCATCAAACTATTCAATAGAAGATGAACTCAATTCATCCCATGAAGAAATTGAAGCTGCAAGAAGGAACCAGAACCATTCTCTTTCATCTCCCTTCAGAGTCTACACAAATAACCTCATCCAAAGATCTTCATGACACACATCAAAATCATACATCACATCAAAAAAATTTTGAACATGCTTCTTTGCTGACTGAGATTGGCTCCTATCAAATGTTGGCAAATGTCCTTTGATTCCACCAGGGATTTAATTAGGAAAACTAGGTATGTCATCATAATAAAATGGCACATATCCTTTGACAAAAGAACACCTATGAAAATTCATTATTGGCTGCAAATTTTGCATACACACTTGAAAATCTTCAAAATCAGTAACAAGAAATATATACTTGTAATTAACTTTCTCCTATCACTGAACTTTTCTAACATACTTCACACACATGACTGAACTTCAAAATTCAATCCCAAAGTATGTATTTCACTTATCTGTCCTTTCTTTTAATGACAAAATAACTTGATAAGGACCATGAAAACACAAAAATACTGAATGGAGAATACCTAGAAGTATTTGATGTTGTTGTTGTGTTGGTTGTCTTTTCTTTCTACTTGTAGGTTTACACTATGGTTGACAAACTAATGTCACTGACTCTATCACCACTCCAAAGTCTGCAAGGAAAAGGTCCAATTAACAAGGATCAACAAGGATCCTCCTACACTTTGAACCTAGATGCTTAGGCGGGTGTACCTTTGACTCACTTCTTCAAAGGAGTCACAAAATATTATACAACTATACCCTTTACAAACTGGTTTTGAAGATTTTATCATTTAAATGTATGATTAATGATGATGAACTACTTCTAGATAATGGATCAGTGCCTTAACCTAGGGCATAGAGTCACCCAATAACATATATCAACTGAAAATCCTAAATCAAATACTCTTGAACTCAGAATAAGTGCTTTGCCTATTATCCCTCTCACTCCCAAACCTGATCATCAAATTCCTATCCAACCATGAGCCCACTGAAACTACCTTAGATACTTTAATCCTAACTTTGTTAGGAACTCAAAGATAATTCCACAATGTTCTTTGTTCACCATATGCTAACTCACTTTATGACACTAACATATATGAGCCCAAGATCAAAACAAGAAGACAAATATAAATCTGAGATTGGAATTCAAGTGTATTTTCATTAAAATCTACAGAATCTATACATTATCAAAACAATACAATGCTTGGAAACAAACCCAAAATCTAGGCTCTCCTTGTTTAGTCTTTTACATTTATTTTCAACATAACATCAACAACAACAAAAATAAAAAATTCTACAATATATACCACTAGTCATCTTGGGATCCCAAAGATCAGGATGCAACAAGCTATGGATGACTAGGGTAAAGATTTCAACCACCAAACCAATCAAATTCAATCAAAATTTAATATATTGGAGGAAAACCAAGCAACCTAGAGCTAACAGATCCTAGAATGATCTCCATTTATGAGAATTCTCTAAGAATAGTGTACCGAAGATCATGAATTCATCAAGTTTATCAATCTAATTGTCCTCCTGCAACATGCCTCGAGCAACTCTTTCATGGTACAACCCTCTACAAAAAATTATCAGACCCTCTAGACCACACTGCAACAGTTGGTGAAATCATATCTACCAAATCCAGCCACCTAAGCATTAAAAATCAGTCCTTTTGTCGCTGAGAAACCCTTTAAAAATTTGAATCAGGAAGAAATGGCTATATTTTGGTGCTAGATAGTATATCAACGGCCAGCATTCAAACTTAGATCTACTTTATATCATCACCATGATATCTCCTTACTTTTCTCGGGTTTCATATTTTCTCTTTAGTCACGAGATCATGCAGATATCTCTCTAACCACTATACTTTCCTACAATCACATGACTGAAGAAACTCTAACTACCCACTAAGTCACAAGATAGAAACACAAACCACATTGTGAATTGGAGATTACATGATTGAGGAAGAGAAAATTGTCAAGCTTCACAAGCCGTTGAAAAGTCTTTGCCACATCAGCATCCTGCAGCCAATGAGAAAAGAGCATCTCAACACTATCTGACAGTGGACCCACTGCATCATAGCCTTTAAATCGGATGGTGGTTGCATGATCGCATGGCCTAGAAAGATTCCATGCGATCAAGTGACAATCATAGATCCTATTGATACTTAACCATCTAAGAAGGTCGGGCCTACTGACACCATCCCTGTCACTATCCATGTCAACCAATCAGAACATCACAAATCTACAACACCTGGAAAATGGTCCCACTGAGAAACATCATATCATCTAGAAGATCGGATGGCTGTTGTATGATCACATAGCTTAGAAAGATTCCATGTGATCATACACCAACTGTTGATTTTTAATCTATCGTGGATTCCTTTAAAACTTGACCCCATCCTGTCCTATCAGCCATTCCGCCGAATCAAATATTGTCATGTTGCACAGAGCGGGCCCATTGCCTTCCCATATGGTCTGATACCAAATCAATAGATGTCACATGATCTCATGGAAGAAGAATATTCCATGTGCTTTTACATCAGCCATTAGATCTTACAAGCAACTAAATGCAAGGCCCCACTGTCGCATGAACTAGCAACTTAAGAAAAGATAAACTGACATGTCAGGTCATAGAAATTTTAGGTGTAACCGTTAGGAACAAGAGACTACCATGATTGACTGTATTCGCTAAATCACTAAAGGTTAACATGAGACTACCAGGAAACTAGTGAATAAGGAACAACATAGTCACCGAATTGCATGAAGGTTTAAGAATGAGGAAACGCATGGCACAATTCAATGAAGACCAAGAATATAACCACGTGTAGAAAGGAAACATAAGTGGCCCAAAAAAGTAACAAAGAAATAGAATAGGTCCAGGACAGACTAGGGTTTAACCCTCCAATGGCTATAAAAATGAATAAAACCTAGGGTTTCAAGGACCAGTGAGATAGAAAAACTTGTAGAGACTAGGGCAAATTCATATAGTCATGAAAAATTTTGTAGGTGCTAACATGTAGTTCACATCTGGCTAAAATATGGAACAAAGCTTCACATCTCAAGTTCATTCTAACATAAAGTCACTACATCTCTTCAGAGGACACAAAATTATTCATTGATCTTCCTTGAAACACCAAAAGATTCTAGGCATTCCTCACAGCAAAGTCATATATGTTTTCAAAAAAATTTACAACAAATTCCACCTAATACTTTCAAATCTGAAAACAAACTTTCAGATTATGAGACTTATGAGACTCTTCCCCAAACTAAATACAACAAGACTCTAGGATTGTCCCTAGCAGAGTCGCTAATTTGTTAGTGCATTTTCTTGCTGAATCCTAAAACATAGCCCTAAGTGCTTAGATAGAACTCTCTAATTCCAAGACTCCTGATTCACACAAGAAAAAGACTAATTGATGAGGATTTGATCCTCCTTCTGCTTCAAGCTCCACCCACTCAGGAGAATACACCTAAAACAAGCTAAAATTTGCATACATATAACTCACTAGCTAAATCTCATTATGCAGATGCAACCGTGGATAGTTCTTAGACTTATAAAATATGGAAGTTCAACTTAACCAGTCTTATGCAAGATCCCACCTATATGATTTTCTAAGAACTAGGTAAATGGTCAAAGTAACAACAAGGATATTCACCCTTCTTCTCTTCGAACCCGGAGGCTCGGGCAGGCTAACCTATCAAATTCACTTCTACAAGGAATCACCAAAAGCATTTGCACTATTCAATGCAATTTATAAACATTAATTCTCTTAAACTGAAAATGTAAAATGATTTGAATTAATGATTTGATGATGAAACTGTAGGACAAGCAAGAGATGAGTGCCTTATCTATTGGGCAACAGAGTCAAACAAACATGCATTCCCAGAAAACCCTAACTCCAAACTTAAAGAAACCAAGTGAAATGCCTTACAAATCACTCTTCTCACTCCAATTTCTAGACATCAGATTAATGTATAAACCTTAAATTCTTAGAACTTCTATTCAAGATTGACTCTCTCCTTAAAAGAAACATAAAAACAAAATCACAGCTACCTTATAGCTAGTGCATCAAAATGCCTCACAAACTGATACACAAGAATTAAGACCAAATACACAAAGACATCAACAAGAATTGAATAGGGATTCCATTGTTCTTTATTGAAAAATCATCTAGTTCAACATATTTAAAAGACAAAGAAACATAGAGAAAAGAAAAAAAGGCTTGAATACTACCCAGCATAATAAATTTTCAACATCCTTTACAATAGAGAGAAAAATAAAAGATAGAGCAAAAGCAAGTTAGTTACACAGAACTGACAGTTGTCTACTTAGCATCAAAATATCTCCAATCTTCCTCTACCATGACCTGCAACTAATTCCTCTTCAACTGATCCACGTTCGGCAATCATTTCCCAACAAACTAATTATGATCTTGAAATTCAAACCCAAACTACACTTTCCCATCACTCTGAAACTAAAAATAATGATGCAATAAAATTCCTTGTCTTTTCTTGTTTCTGAAAACATATAACACTCCTATGTTTGGGTAAAAAAATGAACTCCTAGGCATTAAATCTGTGAAGAGGTTCACCATTTTAAATTTTTTAATTTTCTCTATAGTTTGAACTATGTTATAATTTAAATCTTTTTAAACATGCCCATTTTAAATTATTTTCTATATGTGCCCTCAGAAACCACCAGCAAGCACCATGTAATGCCCCGCCAGGGAACCCAGAAGAACTTAACCTAAACATGCAACTAAGTTTGCATAATTTTTTTTTTTAAAGTTAACAATCAATAACATCAAATTTTTCAATGCAGAAGCAAAGCATAACAAAATAACTAACATAGGTTACAATTCCAAAGGGTTCCTTGACATAGATTACGAAAGAGTTAATTAATTAATATAAGATAAAGATATGAAATCCAAGATTACATCAAAAAGATAAATACAACATCACATGCATGATTACATATATATAAATGGTACCTTAAGGTAACCATAATAATAACCATCCATTGCACATGTCGCAGGGTATGTAAATAAAATAAACTGAAAAGAAGAACAACATGATATCATTGAATACCTGATACAATGTTACAAGATCATAGGAAGAAAGAAGAACAAGAAAGAAAAACTGCAACATGGATCTTGTTGGAGCTTTTCCTTGCAAGACCAAACTTGAATCAATAGGTGGGCTTGATTCTCAGGGTAGGCACTCAAGTTTGACAAGAAAATAGTCCAATTGATGAGGATAGAGAGAAATCCTCCTTCTTCTTTGAGCTCCACATTCACTCGGGTGGTTATTGCCTTATCTGCACACTCAAGACACTCTTTTGGTGAATAAAAGGCCTGCAGATAGATTAGTGTGGAATAGTCTTCAAACCCCTTCAGGTAACCTATACCCCAATGAAGCCAATCTTTAGGCAACAGTCCTACTTGCATAGAATGAGTCTAAAGACTAGAGAGAAACTTCTACTATTACTACCAACATGAAAGGGAAAGTTATTTGATAAGAATGAATCTTGTGTTTGATGACTGAAAGGTGATTATATAGCAGAGACCAGACCAATGCCTAATCCTTTGGGCAGAAGAGTCTAACATAAATCAGAAAAGGGGTTTCTAAGAAATACAGTGATATGCCTTACAAACCACATATAATTTGGATAGAGTGCCTTACAAACTATCCCCTCAATCCTAGATTATTATCATCAAGATCCCCAATAGATGTGTTCATTCCCTGAAATTGCACATAAGGATTTAATCCTTTCCTTGAAAGAAACTCATGTAATAATTAGAATAGCTACCTTACAACTAGTATGTTCTATATGCCCTACAAATAGAAACATGCAAGAATAAACACAAAGCAAAGAGACAATAATAAAACTAGGATAGAAACTGTATTGTATTTCATGAGAGTGTATCAATACATACAAGGAAAACTCTTCACTCAAAGACTCAAAATGAGAATCTACTATAGACTTATGTTTTTTCCATTCAGCATCAAGAGAATGGAACCAGAAAATGGAATCCCTTGGATTACCAAAAACTAGAACCAGGAACCGAAAGACTAGAAATCACCAAAACTAGGAAGAGCAAAAATCTTGGAACCACTACAAAATTAGAACTCTTACTACTTATACCACTAGCCATCTTGGAAACCCAAAACAAGTTGCAACAAGCTACGGATGACTAGGGTTAAGGCTTTAACTACCCAACCAAGAATTACATCAAAATTTACTACAGGGGTAGGAAACCAAGCAATCCAGAGAGAGAAGATCTCAAGCAAATCTGCAATCATGAAAAACTATGAGCTCAGGATAGAAAACTAAGAGATTGCCAGGAAAATCAGTCTAATCAGCCACCTACAAACACACCTCGAGCACAAAACCACACTCCTCCAGGTACAAAATCATTATTGCAATTTTCCACTAAGACCCTGGATCACATCACAACAACTAGCGCCATCAAACAAATCAAAATCAGGCCGCTGAAACCATAAATTTTGGTACCTCCTATCACAAAAAATCATCTACAAGTTTAAATTTGAATTCCAACGGTCAAGTCTTTGGCGCCCAACTCATTTTAAAACATGGCCGTTGATTCATTCTTTCCTGGCAAATCAAGCAGCCCATAAAGGAATCTTGGTTTACATTATGCCTGGTCGCATGATTGCAAGACACCCTACTCACCCTTGCGATCATGCGACTACAATCACTTAGCCACACAATGTCAATCATAGACCTCGCTAAAAAGTCCTTGGTCCCATTCCCTTCACAACTCTGCAACTGCGACATCAACAATAGTTGTCGCATGTTCACATAAAATGAAACTAGCTCATGCAAACATGCGATAAACTATTGGCATCCCTTTAATAGAACCGTCATCGCTAGATCCTTTTTTAAAATTTGCGGGCTCCACGTGCTTTATATTTCTTTAAACAAAATTGACGGTCATCATTACACCACGATGCTAAAAGCCAAGCATCTCACCTCAACGGTATAATGACAACCACCTGATCATCAGAGAATTGCAGATGCTCTACTTCCTTTGAAAACTATGGCCCCACTGACAACATCCAGCTCAGCACTCATCGGCCAATCAGAACTCAACATGTCATCAGATGGTCCCACCATCTCAACAAACTCAACCCTCCTATTTAGCGAATGTGCGACTGAAAGAATATCACCAAGTCACGAAAAAATTTACGTCATCACCAAATCATTTAGAGAATGTGTGAATGCATGTTTGCTGAATCACCAAAACACTTAGGGCATCACCAATTTATCATGTGAACTAGCGAACAAGAAGAAATTTTGTCGGGCCGCTAAACATTTTATCACAACTGCCAAAGACACCGAGAAATTCAATTGGGCCCACACAGGAAGATCAATGACCGTCTCATAATCTCATAGACCTGACAAACTTCATAAGCTTTTACGCCAACCATTGATTTTATATGGATGTCAGGTCCCACTGCAATTCCACATCACCATCTAGCTGAACCAACCAAACACTAACACATCAATGCCACTAAGCAGATAGGTCCCACCGCACTTATTCACCAACGGGCCCCAAGCGATAGATGTCAAATGGTCACATGGTTGCATGTCAAAAATTCCTGACATGCGATCATGCGACAACCAATGAAAACATGCACCTTTGCTTCCCTTCTGACATCGGGACCACCATCGAAGAAATGCCTAAAACAAACAAGATCAATGATAGGCACATGATCTCATGAGCATGGAATATTCCTTATGCTCATACTCTAACCCTCGATCTCCTCCCTCTACTGCTTGAAGAATTTGGCCCCACCAACCATCGCACTTGCGCACTTAAGACCAACAAACAAGGAGTGCCGACAAAAGGGAAGAAATGTGAGGTTGAAAACACACAAGGTTTTCAGTGAAAGATCCAAAACACAAGGTATTCATGTAGACCAAATAGAAAACATCTTAGGTTTTCGACACTTTGGCAGATTCTGAGACTGATTCCTGCAAACCATAAAAATTGAATATCTCCCTAGATTTTACGATGTAGGAGATGTGATCTGAACTGGAGCAAGGTGACAACATGAAGGACACAAGGCCAAGAGCACAAATCATAAAACCATGTGGATCTACTTTGCAAGTTAAAACTAGCTTGCAGCAGGGCAGGACATCATTACAAAACATTAGAGGGAAAAAGGTCATTTTCAAAGGATTTTTGCATTAACAGGAAAATGAACCAACAATGGCTCTATCTAAGGATGCATGCCTCTTGCAGGCATGGCAATAATCTAGATCTCTGGGAGAAGTAGACCACCCACTGGACAAAAACACAAGGACCTCAAAAAAAGTAGGGAACAGGAAGGAAAAACACGCAACAAGAAAGGGAAAGTATTTACAAAAATTTACAAGAGTAGAACTTTACTTGATGGCCCCGGGCCACCAAAAGAAAATCAAAGACCCTCCTGCATCAAAAGTCTGATTTTCATCCACATGTGTGACCCCAAGTCTAAAATTTTCTTTACCATTCTGTTGTAGACATATGTGAATATTCATGGGCTGAAGAATAAACTTGCACTGACCACCACCCTTATTTTTCTAGTCATAATCATTATATTCATATTCCAAGAAGTAGGTAACATCATCTACTTCTTGATGATTGGAAAGAATAAAAAAACTCACCTTGTAATGCATCAGAAAATAGAACATGAGGAACATCATACATCACAACATAGTTACCTGGCTGAGAAGGACTTGCATCCTCTGATTTACCTTCACAGATTGCCTCAGCCATTGAGCAACTTGGCTCCTCCATGATATCTCCATAAATTGAATCATGAACCAAATGAAGGTCCTCTTTAAAAATTTTGTGATAGGGGAAAAATTGGTCTTCATCACTATTTCCATCAAAAGAAGTTATGTCCCAATTGCTGAAAGTAAAGTCTTCAACACTGTCACAATCAGTATCATACTTGGCAAAAGAAGGAAAAGGATATGAACAAAAAACTTGTTCATCACTATAATCTTGATGATAGGACAACACATTGTCATGTCCTTCTACCTCTCCTTTTGCAGTGTCATTACATGAGGGGATCTCTGGTGAAAATGGAACATCACTATCACTTTGAACACTGGCCTTGTTATCAGTGTCAAATGATACATCATAGGGGAGCTGCAAATCAAAATCCAAAGTAGGGGCATACCTCTAAAATTCTTCAGCCAAGAATGCTGAAATCTCTTCACTACTCAATGGACTTTGGGCATTGTCTTCATCTTCCTTAGCTTCACCCCTAATGCTACAAATATCATCCTTGTCAGGAACAAGGATATACATCTCTAGCCTTAGATCATCTTGTGTGAAGCAATCTATGTAGGAATCATCATCTGCATCATACTCAATACTCTTCCCTTCACACAAAACATCATCAAACTAGGACAACAAAGCTACCCTCTGATATTGAACAGAAGAAAAATCTACAGACAAACTGGAAATATTATCAAATTCAGATTCATCTTCAACACTCTCATATGCATTGACCTCAATGTCAGCTTCATAGTCAATACTTTCCGCATAATGAGACTCAACATCAAAGACACTAGCCTCCTCATGATCATCATAAGGAAACACCAGTCCTAGCAATCTCTTATCCTCCATTAACTGCCAGTTCTCAGCCTTTCTCTTTGCAATCTTCATCTCAAGAGTAGCAATTTCAATGAGCAGGTCTTCATATCTAGTATCATGGATGGTAGGATCAACAAAGACACCAGTGTCTTGTATTTGATCTTCATTGCTTTCTTCATATCCATCCATGCCTGCTCCTTCATCAAAGTATTCAATGAATGTTTCTCTCAATACATCCCAAGAAGGGATTAAACATGAAGGCAAGGATACAAACCAATCCTTAGCATCATCAGAAAATGTCAACACAAACAACCTCATAGCAACATCTTCATGTTCAATATCCATCTCACCAAAAAGATCAATGGCATCCTCAACATGTTGGCTTGCAGAAACAGACCCACCAGCCAGGAATCTAGGCAAGCATTCCTCAACCTCAGTAGGGAACTCATTAGGGGCACCTTCAATGCCATAAAAACAAAAGGGCCTACATTCCTCCATGAGAAACTACCCACTACAACTCATCCCTTTACGCTAGTGCTGGACACTTGATAGGGATACATTCTATATAGCTGATCTTCATAAAAATAGGGCATATGAGAACCAAAATACCTGGAAGCCTTGAAAAATGACCTTGTTGACTAGAAGGCAAGGCAGATCTAGAGCTCACCATGTAGCTCCATCAAGTTCTTTGCAGTGTAGAGTCACCACCTCTTTGGAGAGGAAAAATTATCACTTGTATTGTAGCTTCTTCCAATCAACCACAACTTCACCAAGATTTTTACATTGTTTATCAGGTATTGCACTAATCAAACAGAGACATTCAGAGCCACCACTCAACATGTAGTGAGAAATTTTAGCAAATGCTTTGTTTTTATATCTGAATCTTTCCAATGGTTCCCCAACAGAGTTGCCATTTTTTTGGTGACTCAGATGGGCAAATCAATCTGGTCAACAAAAGATTTTGAATATAACAACACAAGCCCAACCAGAGATCTTAACAGATATACTTCTTCATTCTTGTTCTCCCCAGCTAACTCGCTAATTTGTTGGAGCTTTTCCTTGCAGGACCAAACTTGAATCAATAGGTGGGCTTGATTCTAACGGTAGGCACTCAAGTTTGACAAGAAAATAGTCCAATTGATGAGGATAGAGAGAAATCCTCCTTCTTCTTTGAGCTCCACATTCACTCAGGTGGGTATTGCCTTATCTGCACACTCAAGACACTCTTTTGGTGAATAAAAAGCCTGCAGATAGATTAGTGTGGAATAGTCTTCAAACCCCTTCAGGTAACCTGTACCCCAATGAAGCCAATCCTTATGCAACAGCCCTACTTGCATAGAATGAGTCTAAAGACTAGAGAGAAACTCCTACTATTACTACCAACATGAAAGGGAAAGGTATTTGATAAGAATGAATCTTGTGTTTGATGACTGAAAGGTGATTATATAGCAGAGACTAGACCAGTGCTTAATACTTTGGGTAGAAGAGTCTAACATAAATCAACAGAGGGGTTTCTAAGAAATATAGTGATATGCCTTACAAACCACATACAATTTGGATAGAGTGCCTTACAAACTATCCCCTCAATCCTAGATTATTATCATCAAGATCCCCAACAGATGTGTTCATTCCCTGAAATTGCACATAAAGATTTAATCCTTCCCTTGAAAGAAACTCATGCAACAATTAGAATAGCTGCCTTACAACTAGTATGTTCTATATGCCTTACAAATAGAAACATGCAAGAATAAACACAAAGAAAAGAGACAATAATAGAACCAGGATAGAAACTGTATTGTATTTCATGAGAGTGTATCAATACATACAAGGAAAACTCTTCACTCAAAGACTCAAAATGAGAATCTGCTATAGACTTATGTTTTTTGCATTCAGCATCAAGAGAATGGAACCAGAGAATGGAATCCCTTGGATTACCAAAAACTAGAACCAGGAACCCAAAGATTGGAAATCACGAAAACTAGGAAGACCCAAAATCTTGGAACCACTATAAAATTAAAACTCTTACTACTTATAC
This sequence comes from Chamaecyparis obtusa, assembly GCA_027943335.1. NCBI lineage: Eukaryota > Viridiplantae > Streptophyta > Pinopsida > Cupressales > Cupressaceae > Chamaecyparis > Chamaecyparis obtusa. Next base: position 158,117 of record BSBK01006504.1, read on the forward strand.
CACTAGCCATCTTGGAAACCCAAAACAAGTTACAACAAGCTATGGATGACTAGGGTTAAGGCTTCAACTACCCAACCAAGAATTACATCAAAATTTACTGCAGCGGTAGGAAACCAAGCAATCCAGAGAGAGAAGATCTCAAGCAGATCTGCAATCATGAAAAATTGTGAGCTCAGGATAGAAAACTAGGAGATTGCCATGAAAATCAGTCTAATCGGCCACCTGCAAACACACCTCGAGCACAAAACCACACTCCTCCAAGTAGAAAATCATTATTGCAATTTTCCACTAAGACCTTGGATCACATCGCAATAACTGGCGCCATCAAACAAATCGAAATCAGGCCACTGAAACCATAAATTTTGGTACCTCCTATCGCAAAAACTCATCTACAAGTTTAAATTTGAATTCCAACGGTCAAGTCTTTGGCACCCAGCTCATTTTAAAACATGGCCGTTGATTCATTCTTTCCCGGCAAATTAGGCAGCCTATAAAGGAATCCCGGTTTACATTATGCTTGGTTGCATGATTGCAAGACACCCTACTCACCCTTGCGATCATGCGATTGTAATCACTTAGCCGTGCAATGCCGATCATAGACCCCGCTGAAAATTCCTCGGTCCCATTCCCTTCACAACTCCGCAACCGTGATGTCAACAATAGTTCTTGCATGTTCGCATAACATGAAATTGGCTCATGCGAACATGCGACAAATTGTCGACATCCCTTTAACAGAACTGCCGCCGCTAGATCCTTCTTTAAAATTTGTGGGCTCCATGCACTTTATATTTCTTTAAACAAAATCGACGATCATCATTACACCATGATGTTAAAAGCTAAGCATCTCACCTTAGTGGTATAATGACAACCACCCGATCTTCATAGACTTGTAGACACTCTACTTCCTTTGAAAACTGTGGCCCCACTGACAACATCCAGCTCGATGCTTGTCAACGAATTAGAACTTGACATGTCATCAGACGGTCCCACCATCTCAACAAACTCAACCCTCCTATTTGGCGAATGCACGACTGAAAGAATGTCACCAAGTCATGAAAAAATTACATCATCGCTAAATCATTTAGAGAATGCATGTTCACTGAATCACCAAAACACTTAGGGCATCACCAATTTATCATGCATACCAGTGAACAAGAAGAAATTTTGTCAGGCCACTAAACATTTTATCACAACTGCCAAAGACACTAAGAAATTCAACCAGGCCCACATAGGAAGATCGACGACCATCTCATAATCTCATAGACCTGACACACTTCATAAGCTTTTACGCCAATCGTTGATTTTATATGGATGTCAAGTTCCACTACAATTCTACATCACCATCTAGCTCAACCAACCGAACACTAACACATCAATGCCACCGAGAAGACAGGTCCCACTACACTTATCCACCAATGGGCCCCAAGTGACAAATGTCAACTGGTCACATGGTCGCATGTCAAAAATTCTCGACATGCAATCATGCGACAACCAATGAAAACACGCACCTTCACTTCCCTTCTGACATCGGGACCACCACCAAAAAAATGCTTGAAACAAACAAGATCAATGGTAGGTTCATGATCTCATGAGCATGGAATATTCCATACGCTCGTACGCTGACCGTTGATCTCCTCCCTCTACCACTTGAAGAATCTGGTCCCACCAACCATCACACTTGCACACTTAGGATAGATGAACAAGGAGTTTCGACAAAAGGGAAGAAATGCAAGGTTGAAAACATAGGTTTTTCGGCAAAAGATTGAAAACACATAGGGTATTCATGCAAACCAAATAGAAAACATCGTAGGTTTTTGACACTATGGCAAATTCTAAGACTGATTCCTTCAGACCATAAAACTTGAATATCTCCTTGGATTTTAT
>BSBK01006504.1:165000-208168 GCA_027943335.1 Chamaecyparis obtusa
TGGTAAAAGAATCACTACCACTCGACCTCGTGAACCTAAATGGTCCACTCCCACCATGCTGAGGAGATAACATCAGAACCCACTTGGATAACATACAACAATAATCCAAGGAAGAGGTCCTGAAAGCTTCACATAAGTCAAATTTAGGGTTATCCTAGTAGTCCCTTTAGACCCTGGCACCCTAGTGACTCTATGTTATTATAGCAACCTGATGAAGGGTGCTCCCCTTAATACCACAAACACATAATAGAAATAGAGAAACAACAACAATAATATGCAAGAACAGAAAATTGGCTTCTTATTATCTCCACAAATGTGGAATTACAAACTTTCAGAATTACAATATGCAAAGCCACATGGGCATTCCTTACAATATTCTGTAGGATAAAGCCTCAAATCAATACCCAGATCTACTACCCAGAACTATTCTAAACTGCCTAAGACAATAATATAGCCTTCCTTATATAGGCAATTTTCCACCGCCTGGGAAGGTTCCAGAATTTTAGCCAATAAGGTCGACCAAACTTAGAATTATTTTATTTTACATTTTATTACATCATAGTCAGCTCAAGATAACCTTTGAAGCCTGAACAAAAATTTTGAAGAAAATTATTTTCTGCCATTTCAGGTGGCCTAACTTCCGAAGACCATAAGTCATCACCAGTTGACCCGATCGGCTATTATAACTCCATTTCGGAAACACCACGAAGTGCTCTACAAGCTTGACCCACGCAAGTGCCCGTCACCTAAATTTTCAACCTCATCCAGGGCCTCTAAAGCCTTCAAAACTGAGTTCAAAGTTTCTGTACCCTGCTGCCAATACCGAAAATCCTCAATATCTTCCAATATACACTTGATCTGGCAATGAAACTTTACTGGCAGACTTATATGACCAAAATGAACCTCCAAGAAAGAAATCAGATCATTCTGAGCACATACCAAAATTACCAAAAATAGTAACTTTCCATAAATAGCAGCTCTGCACAAAATAACCCTTATTGAATATAAAAATAGAAATATTTTTTTAGGTGATGCAAGATTGCTCTTACACCCAGGATGCTCCTGCATCAGACACCCGAGGTAATTTAAGAAGTGACCCTGTCACGACTCAGGTGTGCAGAGGAAAACCAAGACGGCTAACCTCCTCCTTTATCAGCCATGATGAATCTTCAACAGGTCGTCCTTTCCACTTGACCAGATATTCTTCATATGTCCTGTTCCTTGTGCTTCTACCAACACGACTGTCCAGTATATCTTTGATCTCCTTAGTGTCTGAACTAGTTGCTGGAATACTCCACTATGCTGCTGTGATTTCATCTTCAACACCTCCTTCATGATACTCTGTCAGATCTGAAATGTTAAACACTGGTGAAATATTTAGCTCAGTAGGCAATTCTACCTCATATGCATTTCCTGAATCATGTTTCTTCAGTATCCTACATGGTCCAAACTTCTTCATTTTCAGCTTGTTATATGTACCAACTAGAAACTGCTCCTTCCGCAAATGAACCATGACTTCATCACCAACCTGAAATTCCTTATACCTCCTTTTCTCATCCGCCTTAGCCTTGCACTGTGCGTTCATCTTGGTAATATGCTTCCTCACCTCCCCATGGATGTTCTTCAAGTGGTCTACAAAATCCTCAGCTTTAGCACTACTTATTTCTCCTTTATCTATCTTCCTCAATTCAGATGCATTTCTTGGACTACTTCCATATACAATCTGGAATGGTGATTTACCAGTGCTTCTATTGATAGAATTATTGTATGCAAATTCTGCCTATGGTAAAATCAAATCCCATCCTGTTGGCTTATCTCCAACCAAACATCTCAGCAAATTTCCCAAACTTCTATTCACCGCCTCTGTCTGTCCATCAGTCTATGGATGATGTGATGAACTGAACTTCAAATCTGTCTTCACCTTCTTCCACAATGTATGCTAGAAATATCCAACAAACTTAGTGTCCCGATCTGAAACTATGGTCTTTGGCAAACCATGAAGTCTCACTACTTCTCTGAAAAACAATTCTGCTACATGAACAGCATCATTAGTCTTCTTGCAGGGAATGAAATGTGCCATCTTTGAAAATCTGTCAACCACCACAAAAATTGAATCATGTCCTTGCTGTGTCCTTGGTAAACCAAGAACAAAGTCCATACTGATATCCTCCCAAGGCTTCTCTGGTATAGGTAATGGCTGATACAACCTTGTATTCTGCTTCACTCCTTTCACCATCTGACATACTCTACAACTCTGTATAAACTTCTTCACATCTTGCTACAACTGTGGCCAATAATAATTCTCACTAACCAAACCAAGGGTTTTATCACGACCAAAATGTCCAACCAATCCTCCGCTATGCTTCTCCTTGATGAGATTCTCCCTCATAGAACTTCATGGAATGTACAACTGACTCCCTCTGAATAGCATATCATCCTGGATGATGAAATCCAACCATTTCATCCTGTCTAGAGTAATAGGTTCTGTACAAGCTTTCCAAGCTTCACCAAAATCAGGATCCTCTGGATATAAATTCTTGAGTTCCTTGAACCCAACCACCTCAATCTGCATCTCTGTCAGCAATAGTTTCCTTCTGCTAAGAGCATCTGCAACCCTGTTAGACTTTCCACTCCTGTGTTTCAAAACAAATGTATAACTCTGCAAAAACTCAACTTATTTCAAATGCCTTTGATTCAATTTTCCTTGACTATTCAAATATTGCAAAGCTTGATGATCGGTATACAAAACAAACTCCTTAGGAAGTAGATAATGTCTCCACTTCTTTAATGCCTGAACTATAGCATAAAATTCTTGATCATAAACAGAATATTTCCTCTTGGCATCATTTAACTTCTCACTAAAATAAGCAACAAGTTTACCTTCTTGGTTCATAACAGCTCCTATTGTAGTACCACTAGCATCACAATCTACTTGAAACACCTTATTAAAATCTGGAAGTGCTAAAATAGGTTGTTCTGTAACTTTTTGTTTCAACAATTGAAAACTCTTTTCTACCCCATTAGTCCACTTAAACTCTTTTCTATCCCCTCTCATTGTTTCAGTCAAGGGTCCACAAATACTGCTAAAATTTCTAATAAACTTTCTATAAAAGCTAGCCAAACCATGAAAAGATCTTACCTCAGTAGCACTCCTTGGAGTAGGCCATTCAAGGATAGCCTGTACCTTCTCTAGGTCCATTTTTAGACCTTCTGCTGAAACTACAAATCCCAAATACACTAACTCTTTCTTCACAAAACTGCACTTCTTCAAATTAATCAACAATTTCTCATCTCTCAACTTCTCAAACACCATACGAATATGCATCATATGTTCCTCCAATGTCTTGCTAAAAATCAAAATATCATCTAGGTAAACAATGACAAACTTACCCAGAAATTCTTTCAGAACCTCATTCATGAGCCGCATGAAAGTGCTCGGTGCATTGGTTAGCCCAAAAGGTATGACTAACCACTCATATAGTCCTTCCTTTGTCTTGAAGGCAATCTTCCATTCATCTCCTTCTCTGATCTGAATCTGGTGATATCCACTCTTCAGATCTATCTTTGAGAAATACATAGCTCCACTCAAACAATCCATAATATCATCCATTCATGGTAATGGAAACCTATACTTGATTGTGATCTTGTTTATTGCTCTGGAATCTGTACACATCCTCCACTCTCCATTCTTCTTTGGTGCTAATACCGCTGGTACAGCATAGGGACTCAGACTCTCTCAAATCAACCCTTTCTGCAATAACTCGTGTACTTGTCTATTCAACTCTTCACTTTCTGCTGGTGTCATTCTATGTGCTACCTTGTTTGGCAAACTGGCTCCTGGAATTAAATCCATCTGATGACTAATCTTCCTTACCAGTGGTAATCCATCAGGTACATTATCAGATACAATATCCTGAAACTCATTCATCAAATCTATAACCTCTATAGGTACATCCTCTGCTTCTTCTTTACCAACTTTTGGAATTAAAGCAAAACACACATGCTCATGCCTCATACCATCTAGGAATTTTCTTCCATCAACAAATGTTATTCTTGCATTACCACATACCTTTTCTTTGGTCTCCTTCAATGGCTTTAGCTTATGTCGCACTCCATCCTTTGTCAGGTAATAGGTATTCGCACGACCATCGTGTACAGCACATCTATCAAACTACCACGGTCTACCCAACAACATATGACATGCATCCATAGATATGATATCACACAATACCTCATCTTGGTACCCACCAATCTTGAACTTCACCAGGCATTGTTCATTGACCATGACCTTGTGGTCATCCTGTACCTAGGCAATCTGATATGGATGTGGGTGTTTCTATCTCTTGAGCTTCAACTTTGTCACCATCTCTTCTGACACCAAATTGTTAGTGCTTCCACTATCAATAATCACATCACAACATTTACCTTCACACTTGCACCTGGTGCAAAATAGGCTCCTCCTTTGTTCAGGTTCATTCTCACCACTCAGCAAGACTCTTTTGTTAATTAGCGTTTCTCCTCTTTCAGCATCTTTAGAATTTGACGATCTAGCATCTTCATCTACATGTGCAACTCTGGCCTGGCCTTCATTTCTCCTGTCTATTCTGCCTTGGCACTGAGGACATTCAAATGCCCTATGACCTTCTTCTCCACAGTGAAAACATGTTCCACGGAAGCCACCTCTTCCAGATCCTTGTCCTCTTCCTCTTCCTCTATTATTCTGATCCTCAAAGTGATTAGAATTATTTCCTCGCTGATTCTGACTGCTACTGGCCTCATCCTTCTTTTTCAGATCTTCATTTCGGCCGCCATATGACCGTCCACCAGATCGTCCACTGTGACCTCTTCCATTTTTTCTGCTCTCAAACTTCTTGTTCATCTTTTCCTCTACTTTTAGGGCAAACTAGTATGCCTCTTCAATACTGTTCATTCAAACCAGATTCAGCTCCTCCTAAATACTTGGCCTTAACCCATTAAGGTATCGGGCAACTTTCTCCTTATCAGCTTCTGCATGGCCTGTTCTGATGAGAAGTCGATAGAACTCTTCTGTATACTCCTGAACAGATCTTCCTGCTTGCTTCAAACTTTGCATTTTCTTCAGTAGGTCAAGCTCATAATCAACAGGAATGAACTGTCACTTCAATTTATCCACCATCCGATCCCATCTCGTGATTTTCTCCTTTCCCCTTCTATTTCGCTCTAACTGAATCTCTTGCCACCATATCTTCGCATGACCTTTCAGTCTAGCCTTCGCAAATTTGACCCTATCAGGATCCTCAACATCTTCATAATCAAAATATTCCTCACATTCATTGATCCAGTCAATTAATTCCTCTGGGTTAAGATTTCCAGAAAATGTGGGAACCTCAATCTTAGGTCTTTTCCCAATCTTGGAAATCGCCCGAAAAAGTCTTTCTTCCTCCTGGTTCACAATTTCAGCTTCTCCTTCTTGATATTCTTCTTTGGCTTCATCCTCACTTTCATCTCTGACATTAAGATTCATTCCTCTATGAATCTCTTCTTGCAATGCTCGCACTTGTCTCTGCAGCTCTCTAACTTCAGGTGTCACAGCACCAGGTCTTCTGCCACATTCTCTTCGTGGAGGCATTTTTGCGATGCACGCTAAAACCCTAACCACGGTCCTAGTGCAAACTGCCTCACAATCGATGATCTATTTACACACTCAAGAACCCCTGCTCTGATACCACTTGATGAAGGGTGCTCCCCTTAATACCAAAAACACATAACAGAAATAGAGAAACAACAACAATAATATGCAAAAATAGAAAATTGGCTTCTTATTATCTCCACAAATGTGGAATTACAAACTTTCAGAATTACAATATGCAAAGCCACATGGGCATTCCTTACAATATTCTGTAGGACAAAGCCTCAAATCAATACCCAGATCTACTACCCAGAACTATTCTGAACTGCCTAAGACAATAATACAGCCTTCCTTATATAGGCAATTTTCCACCGCCTGGGAAGGTTCCAGAATTTTAGCCAATAAGGTCAACCAAACTTAGAATTATTTTATTTTACATTTTATTACATCATAGTCGGCTCAAGATAACCTTTGAAGCCTGAACAAAAATTTTGAAGAAAATTATTTTCTGCCATTTCAGGTGGCCTAACTTCCGAACACCATAAGTCATCACCAGTTGACCCGATCGGCTATTATAACCCCATTTCAAAAATGCCACGAAGTTCTCTACAGGCTTGACTTGCACAAGCGCCCATCACCCAAATTTTTGACCTCATCCGGGGCCTCTAAAGCCTTTAAAACTGAGTTCAAAGTTTCTGTACCCTGCTGCCAATACCGAAAATCCTTAATATCTGCCAATATACACTTGATCTGGCAATGAAACTTTATTGGCAGACTTATATGACCAAAATAAACCTCCAAGAAAGAAATCAGATCATTCTGAGCACATGCAAAAATTACCAAAAATAGTAACTTTCCATAAATAGAAGCTCTACACAAAATAACCCTTATTGAATATAAAAATAGAAATATTTTTTTTGGGTGATGCGAGATTGCTCTTACACCCAGGATGCTCTTGCATCACAACCTCTCATGTAGACAAGGTACTTCCTATGCCATCTCTAGTCCATATAGGTGGCAAGCATCATCTCAACTCCCATCCTAGCCAAACTCAATCAGGGATCTCAGGCATGGGCGAGGCACAAATATCTGACTAGGTTCATTTTAGATTCCCAATGTTCATTAATTATCACTTATTACTCTACTTGAAATGGGATCTCCTGGTAGCCACTTCCGGGCTCTGACACCAATTCACAAGCCACTTCTTGACATACATTCAGATGACCTACTCTAGGGTTTCACATGAACAATATGAACTCCGAGTTAACACAACTTTTGAATCTCTACAACTAGATTCAACATGCAAAACTAGAAACATGCAAAACTAGTTACATCATAAAACAAGTTACCCACACAACATGACATGCATAGCAACCAATCATGACAGAAAGAATATCCAAAACCCACCTCTGGATTTTAATCCCAAAAGATGACTACAACCCCTAAAAATCAATCCAAAACTAATTGACCAAGGGTGTCTAAAGTCTTCACATTAAACCATGAACACTAAACATAACATTACTTAATTCACTCAGGTATAAACACTCCAATAATTAACAAAAGATCCTTTTAACCTTATACTTTAATCAAACACAATTAATCAAAAGCATGACGCATCTCATCTAGCTTAAAAACATCTCTAAAAAGACAATAATTCAATTAAATTTATAACTAAATAGGAAAATAAATTACTATTCCAATTTAATATAAACAATGAATATCCCTAAACCCATATCAACAACATTCATTATAATAATGATTTCTAAATAGGAAAGAAAATTAAATTGAAATTAGTTTATACTAATTTCCTTTAATATAATCTTAAACACCAATCTCAAATATAACAAAACTAATTCTTCTAAAAGAATTAATATTAAATATTAATTAAAGTTGTCTATAAACCAAATGAAATTAATTATAAAATAAATAAATTTAAAAAATAAAAATAAAAAATAAAATAAAAATTAAATAACAAATATTAAAACTAAACCAAATTACCAATTTATTTAATAACAAAAAAGGTTAATAAAACATATATCATATGATTTGAATTAAATAAAGCAAAGATTAAAACTTATTGGGACTCGCGGGTGCCACCCACTACGCACGGCAGCATGGGATCTATTGTTGACAGCCAAAGAACTATCGGCGACAGCCCCTAAGGACTGTCGTCGACAACTCCTTTGAGCTGCGCGACAGAGTACCAACACAGGTACTGGCAGGGGGATAGGGTATAGGGAGCAGTACCCCCACAAATTAAAACTTTTAAATTTTTATAATATATATTTTTTTAAACAAAACCTTTATAAATTGTGATATATATATATATATATATATATATATATATATATATATATATATATATATATATATATATATATATATATATATATATATATATATATATATTAATGACATTCTTGTTATTTAAAATAAACAAACAAATTCCTTAATAAATATATATTTTAATATATATTTATTATATTTATTATTTAATTTAATTTATTTTTTTAACAAAACAATTGGGATATATATATATATATATATATATATATATATATATATATATATATATATATATATATATATATATATATATATATATATATATATATATATATATATATATATATTTATATATATATCTATATCTATATCTATATCTATATCTATATCTATATCTATATAATGCAACATTTATACATAATTAACTATAATAACCCAATCCAACAAAAACTCTCTTAACATAAAAATTAACCCCATTAATTTTTAACAAAGATCAAAACCATAGTCTAATTGGGCTTTCTAAAGTTTTTTCTATAGTTCCCTCAGGATCATCAAATCGCAAAACAGATAGGCGATACTTTTAAATCATAATGCAATAACATGCAAATCTTCTCAAGCATTCAGATCCAACAAGCACGAGGAAGACACACCCTAATTCCCTACAGAGATCTGAAAAGAAATAACAAGAATAAATTTCAAAACCTACCTCAAACAAACATGATCTAGATTCGAAGATGACCAGAACCAAGAACACAAACTCCAAGCCTTTCAAAATTTTTTCCCAAATCTGTCTCCAAAATTCCTCCTCCAAAACCTGTGTGTCCGAATAATGGCCAAAACCCTTCATATTTGAAGAAACTTCCTTTCTCATGCATGAATTCGAACTCAACTCCAAAAGGTCTTTGCATGAAGACGAACTTTAGTTCACAGTTCAGTCTTAGTTGAACTGGAGTCTCCTTTCCTCTTTGACTTGAGTTGAAAACACATAACCAAACTTCAACTTGAATTACTAATTCAATTTCATGCAATTATGAATGTGCAACATAATGCATTTAATTAATTAATAAGTGAAACATTTAGTTAACATAAATAACACATGCCAAAATAACCTTTAATTTAATAAATATATTTTAATTAAACAAATGTTAAATTTCATGATTTAAATATTTCAAAAGTGAGGATATTTAATTAATTCATATTAATTAAATAATTCAACCACACTCAAAATTAGCATAAAATTAATTCCCAATTAATTTATGCATCAACTATATAATAAAAATAATAATTAAACTAAAATAAATACATTTATTTAATTACCATTTAAATACTATGCCACAGCTAAAAACTAGCATGATCTACAAATAGAAAACACATCAAACGCCACAATCAAAGAATCAGAAAGACCTAAGGATCCACATTCATGCTCAGGACATAGGTGTAAACTCTTGCCAGTTGGACGAGTTTAGAAAGGGTGGAAACACAAAATCTTGTCCCCTACTTTAGGACAATATTTGGGTTAGGTTTGGATTTGGAACTGAATATTATCTCCCCTCTTTTACCATTGAGATTAGCGATAGGGCATTCTCATCCTGACAATTCAGGGAAGTCGATGCCCGGTACCTACGAACCTGCATAAAAGATAAGCATGTGCATCAAACCATACACATGCAAGTATGGGGTCAGTAAAATCATAAGCATCAACAAATTCCTAACATATAATCTATCATCCTAGATTAATTACATCATTTATAAAATCAAACTAGGGGTGAGGTACTACGCACCACGTGTCATGTTACGATTGGATGCTCAAACAAACCCTAGGTTAACCACCTCATTGGGAGAACTGGCAACCACATGCATTCTCCAAATCTCTGAACACTTTGTCTAACCATGGTTACATCAGGCAATTCAGTGAACAAGCCATTCTCTAAATTTCCAAATCAATCCTTAACCTCGGGTTACATCTGGAGAATTGGCAACTAAGCCCATTCTCCTAATCTCTGAATTTCTTGCCATGGCTACCAAGGATTTGGAGATTCAACGATTGTGTATTCTCGCAATCTCCAAATGTCCTTGCCTTAACTATCACCATTATGAGAATACACAACTAGCAGTTACCTCCAAGTCACAAAATGTTATCTCCTGACTGCCAATCATTCAGAGAATCAGTGACCAATGTTCTCTGAATCATGGAATGATTTGGCCTTAACTGTCAACACTTGGCAATCATGCGACTAGACCACCTGCTAAATCTTTGGATCTTTGTTTAACCGCTAGTTTGATTGCATGAATTCACAACTAGCCTCCATGTGTCATCTTCATCCACTTCACCTCTATCGGCCATCTACAAAATAACCTTACTTGTGGGCCTACCAACATGGATCCTAAGATACCTCTGAGAGCTCATGTGCAGAGAGCCTCCGCTCTTTGATCTACCTTCAATGTGCTTGGCATTCCATTTAAACATCTCAAACTCCAGTTTTAGGATGAATGTGGGATAATTGTTTCGTAGTGTTTTAAAGCATTGCATTAAAAATTTGTCTTTTTTGGCCAGATGGTGTTCACAAAGGCATGGGCCCACAAGGATGAGGCAACCACAACCTCTCTTTCCTTTCTATTTACTTGACATTTGTGCCCTTTTTCTTATAAACATCACTATAGACTAGAACAGGGTGCATGTGGGATAAACCCACATGCATTCCCCTCTAGATTTTTTCCATTTCAGCATGCCTGCCCATGCACCACATCTTGATTTTAGTCATGGAATTCACCTTGCATCCCCAAATCCTTGTGGATTGGATTTGGCTCACACACGTATCATTTGATAAAGCATATACTCTTTGCATTTGGCAAGCACCTCTTACATTCACGCAAACGATCCTTCTCATATTTGTGTGGGCTTCTCTCCCTCTGATTGTGTAGGCTTTACTTTGAATGAGCCTTGGTATCCTTTTCCCTTTGTGCAAGGCTTGTTCATGTTAAGATGTGAGCAGCCCCAAAATCTACAGCTACCTCTTTCCTTTTGTGAGACCCATTGTTTCAGCCTGCAAACACCACTCAATAAAAATGTGGTTCCATTCATTTTCACACTGGCATGTTTCAAATTGCTAGTGCCCTGTCCACTAACATAGGAAACCTCCATATATTTCATGCTGGAATTGCGTGAGTTCCCCTAGAATACTCATGGGCCCTTCTTTGTTAACAACCTCCATTGTGCAGGCTCATTCCCTATGCCCACACTAATCTCTCTCCTCATCACCAACAATAACAAGAATTGTGCTTGCAATTCAAATCTGCTACTTCTAAGAATGCTACCTCTCTACCCAACTAAACTCCCCATTTTGCATATGCATGATTTTATATGCTTGTGCAGACCTCACATAGCATACCAATTAATAACATTTGCAGCTTCTAGATCTAATTGGGTTTGGAGCTGTCTTGCTACTTCTGCATCTTGAGAAAAATCATCATGTCTGCAGGAGATTACATTTATTTTTCCATTATGCATCTCCCACTCATCTAGGGTTAATAGTGCAGCCTCTTCTCATTCACCTCTGTCATTATGCCTTCTTCTTGACCTTCCAAACCTATCATGTCTATTTCTTTAGAAGCTTTTGTGCTGCAGCCTGATTTTGAACTGGAACTGCTTCTATGACTAATAGTGTATTTTGGTTTACCACATCAAGTTGTCCATCAAGAATCTCATTTTGTCTCAACTCATTAGTTAGTTCAGAAATATCAAATTCTCTATAGATCCTGCTTTTTCTTGCTTCCCTAATAGTACATCTGTTTCTAAATTTGAAAACTGAGAAGAATTTTCCATTGCTTCAAAAGATAGCTTTGAGTTTTCTGCTGGGCTATGCTCAGATGCTTTTGGCTTGTAAAGTTCATATCCACCTCATACTCTTTCAGAAGTTACTCTTCCATTTTTTGAAGAACTGACATCATCTTTCATTTGACCTATTCTTGTACCAAGAAGGTTTTTGCCACTATTGTTAACAATTGTGTCATGCATCAAAACCTCAGTGGTAGTATTTTGAGTCCTTAAAAATTATGTCATTTACTTAGCCATTTTTTTTTTCATTCTTGTCAATGGTTGTGACTTGTTAAGAGTTTGAATTGTGTATATTTCAATCCTTTCAAATGGTGGTGGACTAGATGAACCTTCATTTTGAGGTGAATTTGGGGTAGAATGAAAGAGTCCAAATTATTTGCTTCTTCATAAAGAGATTGAACACGACCTCCCAATATGCATAATGAATGTGTTTCCAGCAATAATATCCTACTTTGAACAGGGACAATTGTCTCCAAATGAACCTTAGTCCTAGGTGCCAAATCTATTGGAATGGATGCAAAGGGATGATACTCTATTGCAGTAACATTTGAGTGTCCATCAGTAAGGCAAATTTGTAAGAGATGACCATGATGTTGTTGATTGGTAACTACTGCCCTACTACTGCTTTCAAGTATATTCCTCAGTGAAACAATCAAAATGTAGTCATTGAAATGAAATCAGATCGATTCCATGTCAAATTTCAATCACACAATTCACTGCTTTACACCTCTATGAGATTGACCAAATAACACTAGCTGGCCTCTGGGAGCGGCTTTAAAAATTGACCAAATGACCTCGCAAGAGAGCGCCATTAGAAATATAAGTTCACCTCCAACATGTTATTACACTCACCAAAGGAGATTACCTAGAAAGATAATAGACAAAATTTAATAACAAGAAAACATCGCCACTTCGAAACATTGCCTATCCGCACTGCCAGAATCACATAAATCAGCTCCAGAACTAGCTTAAAAAACTAACCCACTGAAACTTTTAGGGACCAACAACTTAGTCACTGATTCTCCCTCATACAAGGAATATGAATCCACAATCAGCTTTCCCAAAATATCACATGGTGAAATGCAATCAAACACCAAACTCATCTTGTTACAAAAGATTCAAGATTTAAAACAGTGAAATACATAGAAATCTGATTTGGAAATGGCCTGGGAAAGTGATCAAATGGATTGGCAGAGACCTATAATTCTTAAGGTAAGTAGTCTTCTAGGTTTAAAATATGAAATAAATTTCAATTATGCCAGACCTGGCACAGGGCATAGATTACAAAGCCTCAAATTAGGCCACTTATTAAACTAGACAATGCACACTCAGAGATTTTAATAATCTGCAAATGGAATGACTCTGGCAAAGTGACTAAACGGGCACATGGGGGGCTGAAAATTGGCAAGATGACTCAAACCCATACCTATAGTATGATGCAATAATTGGCATGCAATGACCAATCACTAGGAAAAAGATACAATCATCTGAAGTGGGCTACTTTATACAATTATGGACAAACACAAAATGCAGAATTCTGGGAACACCTCCAAAACCCTATTCCCTAAACATGCCAGAACTAAAAATTGGAAGTTCAAACCCACTACACATGTCAAATTAAAGACAATGAATTCCCTACCCCAGTGGTTCATTATGAAAAATAACAAGCCCTATTTTCCATGCCTTCAAACTAAGCATCTTTAATGATTTTCAAGGGACTAATTCTGACACTTTGATAATTTTCTCAATATGGACTCAAAAACACACTAATTTTTTGAGCTCCAACAGGTTCTCTAGTGGGTCATTACATATGATAAGTGCTTAAATTAGGATATTTAATTTATTTTATTGAATTTAATGAATTATGTCAATAATCAAGAATCAAATTAACATAATTAGGATTTTATCCCAAATTTGGGAAAATAGGGCCTTAGGATCTATTAGCCCAATTTTAGGTGATTACATTTGCCCCTCTTTGAATTTCTTTGTGAACAACACAAGGATTCATAGAAAATATGATTCAAAGCATGATTCAATGAAACTGACAAATTCATAAGATTTAGAGAGCAACGAGAACTACTCTAAGGTCAGGTGATTTAGATAGCAGTGAGAACCACTCCAAAAGATTTAGAGAGCAGTCAAGAGAACTACTCCATATTTGAGAATTTTGGACTTGACGGAATGAAATCCCACTTGATTCTAAAATTTGTCAATTCTAAACTTGATTGAACAAGAATTAACAATAGCAATTATGAACTTGATTGAATGAAAACTGATAAGAGATTTCGAAAAGAAATTTTAGTTAAATTTGATTTTCAGTAACTGAACATGTAGACAAATAACCAATTTCATTTGAAGTGATGAAATTGGTCAATGTCATAAAGATTAACAACATCAACTTGATTGAAGAAATTTTCATGCCCTTGGCGTGAAAGAAATTTGATTTTAAACTTTGAATTTTAGTATGATTATGCCCCCTCGGAACTGAAATCAGAACAAATTCGGTAAAATCATTATTTTCAAAAATTTATGAAAAATTGTGGTGATTAGAATGAATTTGGATCAAGTGAAAATCAATTAGGAAATGTTAATAAGAAATTATGATTAATTTTAGTGTTAACAAAACACTATTTGACCAGGTTTGACCAAGAAAATGAGAGAGTTGACCAAGTTTGACTTGTGTTTAAGAAATACCCTGGCTTAAAATTTGATGCATTAGTGAGGAAATCACTTTTTATAGCTTCTGACAAGATTTCTGTGCATTAGTTGTGCTCTATGCAGTCTTCATTAAGTGCTTTTGACTAAACTTTGACTTTAATTAACCTTTGATCGGAGTGAGATTCATTATTGCACTGATTTACCATCATTTCTACTCATTTTTCCCATGTTTGACTATAATTTGACCATAGTTGACTTCTGCATTTTGAAGGTTGACTCTGCTCTGTAACTTTTTTTTTACTGTATTTGAGTAATATGAATCACTTGTTCCGATTTTGGTCCTGATATGATGTCTCTATGATGTCTTATCATTAATGTCCCTTAAGGCTCTGGGATCTCCGAGAGGCTTAAATTGGTCAAAAAGTTTATTTTTACTATTCATTTTCACTTTCTACCTTTGACTTTTATTGAGCTCTGAGTGAAGATGGTTTACCCTACTAAGAAGCACTAATTTGAGCTAGCGAGATGACATGACCGACCTCCTCACTACGTAGCACCTGTGAGTACCTGATAAGAAACCTTGTCAATTTTGAAATTTTCAATTTTATGCATTTTTAGACCTTTTATAAGCAATTTTTTTTTCAATCGCATCTCAAATGCAGGATCGCACACAATGAATCCCGTGTCATATCTTGTTTTTCACCAAATTTTGGATTGTATCCGATATTTCCTAGATCGCACCCCGTCAAGTCAAATATGGTCAAATTCAAACAAATTCATAACAATTTGTCCTTTTCTCATTTTTGGTCAAAACAAGGTCACATCCAGATTTTGGATCATGTCCCGAATTTCTTGAGTCACATCTCTAATTTCCTGGCTTGCATCCTATTGAAAGATCACATCTCGTATTTCTTGGATCATATCTAAGATTTTAGGATTATTTTTGGTTTTTAAAATTTTGGGCCAAGTTTCATGTCTGTTTTGCATTCCTTAGGTAATTTTTTGTCAAATTTCTTTGTCTAATACTGACATAGTGCCCCTATTTTTTGTTGTGCAGATAAATTTTGATGTTATCACTTTCAGATGTCCTCAACCTACCTAGGTCCTATAGTTGCATCAACAGCTCTCAACAGGTGATTTGCGCACTCTTGCACGATGTGGATTATGGAGTCTAGCAAATTTACCCAACATTCAAGTGAATCAAGGTTTATTGACCATGCTGGCTGAGAGGTGGCATTCATAGAATAACACCTTTCACCTTCTGATTGGCGAGATGACTATGACACCTAAGGATATCTGGCGGATTCTTCATGTACCAATTATGGGCTCCCAAGTGGAGTATGAGGCTTATGGTCCTACAACTATGGTAGATGCACAAAGATTATTTTAGGATAATACTATTGCTAGGCCTTACCTTAGTTGTGACCACATGGTGGCCAACTATGCAACACTTCCTATGTACTTAGCTAGCCTTATCGGAGGATTGACGATGCTTGATCAAGGTCAGCATGGTTTCATGTGAGGTTGGTCTAGTGTCATCGAGGATATGATTTGATCACCACATAGAGTTTCTTGGGGGAGCTTCATATTAGCTAATATGTATAGAGAGATCCATGAGATTGTTTACCAGCATTCACGCACTATGACTATTGGCATTCTAGTTCTTCAGGTCTAGGCATGGGAGCACATCTCCGTCACATAACCGATAGTTGATAGGTACTGCGACACCAACTTGCCTTATATTTATATGTATTTTGGATTATTATAGCAGCCCCATCTAGGAAAGTTAGAGTACTGGAGGTGAGTACTTGATGATGTCACTGACATTATTTGGAGACCATATTTGGACTGTGAGGGATGACCCTCAGATGTAAGAAAAATGTCATACTTTTTTTAGAGTAGGTACTTTGTTAGGCGCATGAGATATATTGTTGAGAGGTTTTTGATTAGTCTCAAAAGCATGGCCAGGCATAGGATATCTCCCAGGAGATGGCCACATATGCACGTATCATAGATGAGGAGGCCCAATGGGGGTCTCGATTGATATTTGAGATAATTTTGCATGAGATTTCTCAAATTGCTTCCATTGCATGGGAGTATCATCTTGAGATTATTGATGGTGGGATCACTGATGCATATCACACATATTGTACTCAACACCCATATCCTTAATTTACAACTCCTGATGAGGTTGCTCCTCACCTAGAGGACACACTAGGTTATGATCCTGCCGATGATAGTGGTAGTTGAGGCTGATCTACTCGAGGTGGAGATAGGGGAGAGGCAGAGATAGGGGATGAGATGGAGCTTGGGGAGGTGGTGGTGGTGGAGGTGATGGAGGATATGATAGGGGTGGAGGAGGTGGAGGTGATAGTAGTAGACGATAGGCCTCCGAAGGGGATGTAGGGCAGCAGCGGCAGAGGTGCTTGAGAGTTACCCCCCACAGAGAGACATAGGGCCTCTTCAGTCCTTCAAACACAAACCTGCGAATTTGGAGAATTTGGCTTGTGCAATCTAGCTATTTGGTGAGATTGTGAAGACTCGTGGAAAGCCAAAAATCTCTCCCTAATCAACTCAGATTGATTGTTGATTTATCAAAAAATCAGAAAGAATTAACTCACAAAATCATGCAAAATCAACTTTTTAACTCGAATTAGAGTTCAGATCACTTTTTCAACTCACAATCACATGTTAAGTTCAAAAAGTTAACAAATTGAATGGATTTGTTCATTCAGAGTTTAACTATTTTTTTGAATGTGCATGGATAATTATGAATTTATTAAATAATTCAAGTGATTTATCATCAACTTAACTGATTTTTGAATAAAAATAACTGATTTATGGGTTAATCAATTATTTAATCAAACTTTATCCCAAAACTATATCATTAAATTTGACAACTTGATTTAATAAATTAAATAAATGTTCAATTGATTATTTCTAGGAATTTTGATTTATTGTCAAATAAAAATAATATTAATTAGGAATAAATATAATTAAATCTAATTAAATGATTAAGTGGCAGAATTAAACTTTATTAATCAAATATTCAACATATACAATTAATTAACTTTAGGATAAATAATGTCATTTATCGCCAAATAATATTTAATTAAAGATAATTATGATAAATTAGGAATATTTAAGAATATTCCCCAATGCAGAATTAGGATAAAATCGATTAGGGTTTTGATGATTTGATGTGCTGATGTGCCTTAGGTTAGGACTTTTATGTCAATTTTGATCGATCTATTGATGTAGGAGGTCAATGGTCCTATAGCCCATTTTTGGGGTATTACATTTTTCCCCTCTTTAAATTACTATGCGAAGCATAGTGGTTCAAAGATTTATTTTTTTTTGACGATGATGTGGACTCAATTATGTGATGCAAAAATTGATCCTGCAATATTAACCGATTCTGAGATAGAAATTGATTGATTGATTTGAAGATATTGATTCAGGTCTCGATTGACCAAAGAATCGAGATGATGCTAACTATTTCAACAATGAACTGGTGGTTACAAAGAAGTGTCAAAAAGCTTGATTCTGAACCTTATGATTATGAAGAAGTGACTATCCTAACTCCACACCTGATTGTCCAAAGGAATCGAAAGGATGCCAAATCTGAACCCTTCAGTTACGAAGAACCAAGGAAATAATAATGAACCGATGGTTACGAAAAGCTGATATAGTTTACAAGTTGTAACAGAACACCAGATTAATATGGATTTTGATGAATTTGATATGCCCCAAGCGATGTGGCCCACCATGGTTGACCATGTTGAAATTTTGATAGTTTGATGTTAGATAATCAGTTAAGTTGAATACTGGATTTCATTGATTTTTTGAAGGTCAATTATGCAAGCAATTAGCCATCTTGCATCCAAAAATTTTAAATCATGATTTGAAAAATTAAACGATCTCATATTTTGATTTTGATCCTAAAAGTGGGTTCAGAACATTGAAATTAGCCAGGGGTGAAATTTTCATGCAAAACAAAGAACTTTAAAAAATTAGGTCAAAAACTATATAAGGCCCAAAAGGGTCATTTTCAAATCATTTTCACCATTGACTTTTACAAACCTTGTGGAGCCCTCTGAGAAAAAATGAAGTTTCCTATCTCCTCACATTGATTTGAGCATAGCCATTGATTCCAAAGACCTCGATAGTATGGGAATCTGGTAAGTGGACCTCTGTGCCTCTCTATGAATTCAAAATTTGCATCCATTTATGCTTTTTAGGAATTTTTAGATGTTTTTAGAAATTTTTAATTGTTGTACCACAGAAACTCGTACGATAGTCTCTTTGGACTCATACAAGTTTTCAAGTCAACTTTTAGTGTCATATGGGACATATGTGTAACTCATATGAGAGGGAACCATTTGTTGTATGATATTTCATCGGGTCCCTCAAGTGTCGTGTGAGAGGCTTCACAATGTCATATGACCATGATATGTCGTATGGGACCTAGTATATTGTCGTACGACTTTTAGCACCAGTCTGAATTATCATATGGAAAATAGTGACCATATTTTATGTCCTTAGGTCAATTTTTTAAAATTTTTGATTTCATAGCCATTTTCCTTAACCTTTAATGCACCTTCTGAAGCATTGAATTTCTCATTTTCTATGCTTATGGTCTGATTTTAACCAAATTACTTATAGGTTGTCCTTTTTTTTATGTTGTGTAGGTTCATTACCCAGATGTACATGTCTGCATTTCACACCCTTCCACACAAATATATGATTTCAGCAAAGATATGATTTCAAATTAGATTATAGACTTTGAATGATGTGCAATACCATGCCCCCTTCGGGATTAAAATTGAAATCTGACAAGAAAAGTCAGCGTTGATAGTTTAGAAGCATGTTAAATGATTTGAGAAGTGGTTAAACACATTTGGGAACACATTCTACATCATTTAGAGGTCCAGACAACCAAGTTTGACTAGGTTTGACCATGAGTTGACCATGGCTGACCAAGTTGAAATTTTGAGAGTTTGATGTAAGATAATCAATTAAGTTGAATACTAGATTTTTGTGATGATGGAAGGTTGATTATGCAAGTATTTAATAATATAAACAATCTCAGATTTTGATTTTGATCCTGAAAAAGGATTCTAATTGTTGTTTCATTGGAGGAACCTTCGTGTTATATTCAGCTCTCGTTAGATTTGAAGATGCGGTTTGAAGAATCATTTAATCATTGAAGTTCGTTTAATCATTGTGAGATCATGCAAAGATGAAAAATGAAATGCAAAATGCAACCTAAGACCTAGGACCTACTCACTGATCATATGTCAATTTGTTATCATCATTGAACTTTTAGGTAACCGGATAAATCAATACAATGCCCACTAGCTATGAAACCATAGACATATGAATATTGATTTGTATGCGCAAGAATCAATACAACACCCACTGGTTAGGCAACCATGGACATATGAATATTGATTTTGTTTTTGGAATGTCAAATTAGATATAAGCACCAAGGCACAAACACCAGGATGACCTGAATATCATGTCCATTTTGATATAGCAATTTGTATAAGCATCAAAACATAGACTTCGTGATGACCTGAATACACCTTGCATACAAACACATCAAGCAGTCAAGAGATCATTCTAAATCCAATGTGAATTAGATCATTCTAAACATAATAGTTAGATCAAAATTCCTTGAATTTTTTGGGTATCAATGGTCGAGGTGCGCATGGCCATCCAATTCAAGATAGAGGCTCTTACAGTTAGACACCATTTCAATCCAAAATTTCCAAAGTTGTTAGATTTTCACATACAAGTAGAAGACAAAGAAAAGATTATGCCCCCAGTCATCACTCTCTAAATCCTGTAAAGGACATCATCGAAGAGCTCAAAGGGACACAATATGCAAAAATCTCAATGCGAATCAGTAAGCATACAAGGAGATAAAAGCATGTAAAAAGCATAGATTGTTTTCAGTTTGATGTTTTATTGTGTTGTTGTAGATGCAAAATCCTTTCTGGAGAGGAGATTGACTGACTGACTGACTCGGATGAAGCTTCAAAGGACTCTAACTGGATATGATATGTCTAAGATACATGGGAGACCATAGGATATGACATTGATTGCCCCCAAGTTTTAAGCATTGATAGGATATAGACGCTTGAGCTAATTGGTGTACAAACTGACTTATTGAGAACAAGAATGAAGAAACAAACTGGGAGATATGTACAAACTAAAGCAAGACTAAAAGCTAGGAAAGACCAAGATTGTGTTGATAGATGGAGCATTTTGAAACAAGTGGCAACTGTTTGCCGATTTTTCACCATCTTGGCAGAGATTCTATTTTTGCTACCAAGGCACCTATTTCCAGGTTTTCACCAAGGCACTTTTTCTTCTTTTTCTCACTTTTTTGTATTTTTCATTTTTTCAATTTTTTTTTTGTACTTTTGATATATTTTATTTTTTTTGTGAATCATCAAGGCGCCTATTGCTAGGTTTTCACCAAGATGTTCATTTTTTCAGGATATTTTCCAATTTTTAAGATTTTTTTAGGACATTTTACCATAGACTGAATGCCTTAGGCGTAGAATTTCTTCAGATGGAGAACGTTGATTGGTTCTCAGAGCTATTCTGCTTCAGTCATTGAGAGTTGATAGGCACTAGAGCTAAAAGTAGCAGTGACTACAAAGGGACCCAGTCAATTGGGTCCAAACTTCTCCTTGTGTTCTCGATGGGAATGATTTTTAGGATTTTCTCTCAAGACTAGATCACCAACCTAAAATTCTCTGTGTCTGACTTTCTTGTTGTAGCTTCTAGACATTCTCTTCTGATATACTCTGAGATGATCATATGCTTCTTGTCTACACTCATCTAGTAGTTCAAGTTCTTGCAACCTAGACACTCTGTAGTCATCATCAATTACCAGACCATGCATTTTGATTCTTAGTGATGGGATTTCAACCTCAATAGGCAGGATGGCTTCAGACCCATAAACTAAAATGAAAGGTGTAGCCCCTGTAGGTGTTTTGATACTTCTTCTAATACTTGTTCTGATACTGGTTCTGATACTGGTTCTGATACTGGTTCTGATACTGGTTCTGATACTTGTTCTGATACTTGGTATACTTGATAGCATCTTTTTCCATTGCAAACTCCCAAGCAAGATCATATCGTGCAGTCCTAATGTCTAGCAAGGTGGAGAACAAGAGGCATTGGCAAGATGGTCGATGAGATGGAAGACAAGAGAATGGAGGAGAATGAAGGGAAAAAGTCTTCAAGGGAAAAATCCTCAAGAATACTCAAGCTAGGGAAAAATTGTCATGTAAAAGCACTTTTGGACAAGCAATTGAAGGCCAGCATAGGATAAGGCACAAAAGTGTAATGCCAAAGAAGGACAGGATGTAGTCCAAGGGAGTAGACATGCCCAGAGGTTTCAAAGCATCGTGTTCTACTCTTAGTTTCTATTAGATCAAGACCACAGGGGAAAAGGATAGCGATAGGAAAAAATGAATGGAGGAAGATGGATATGAAGGCTAAACATGGAAGCAATAAAAGCAAGATCATCATAAGACAACTCAAAAAATAGCCAAATGTTCCTATATAGATCAACTTTGTCAAGATCAAAGAGAGAAGATGGAATGGATGAAATATGTAGAAGAACTACACATGATGCCTAATTGCCAGGTTTTCATCATGGTACTTATCCAAAGTGCCACAAGGGAGTGGTTTTCACCATAGGATGAATTTATTTCTCTTTACTTTTTCTACCAAGGCACCTGTTTCCAGGTTTTCACCAAGGCACATTTTCAATTTATTTTTTTCATTTTTTATTTTTTTTAGAAGAAGGAAAGCTTTTTAGATAATTCTCCTTGAAAGGATAAACTGTGATATGCCAAAGATTCAAAATGATATTCTCAAAGATACTGATAAGGATAGGAAGATGGAAGAGAAAAATGGAGGATAAGGTTTTATGTAAAGTGAGTGAGGTTGGAAGATAGCAGGAATAGGCAAATGAGGAAAAAGAATAGAAGGTAGAAGGATAATGAATGGAAGGATCGTGAAAAGATAGATGGAAAGGAAGGCAAGATCAACATCAACACACACCTTGAAGGGTGGCGAGAGGATGGAGGAAATGTGAATGAAGGAATACGTGAAGGAATATGGCGAATGGA
This sequence comes from Chamaecyparis obtusa, assembly GCA_027943335.1. Taxonomy (NCBI): domain Eukaryota; kingdom Viridiplantae; phylum Streptophyta; class Pinopsida; order Cupressales; family Cupressaceae; genus Chamaecyparis; species Chamaecyparis obtusa. The sequence continues at coordinate 187,544 of BSBK01006504.1, forward strand.
TAGTAGAGGTTGTGGTTTAGGTGCATGGAATGGAAGAATGTTTTTGGAAGAAGATGAAGTGGAAGTCTTTGGAAGCTTGAATGTCAACTTCACTTTTTTTTCAACACCAAAATCTTTCAAGAGAGACTTTGGAATCCATATAGTCATAGGCTTTTTATTTCCTTTTGATGATCTAGAGAGAATATCTTCAATGATGGATTTTGGAACCCATACTTGTCTTGTATTTTTTTTCTTAGATATCTCTTTTGACTTTATGCCTCCATGTCGATTAGAGGAGACATGGTGATCTTCTTTTTTTTGATGGATTTTTGTATTGCTTCTTTTTCTTGTATTGAACATTCAAGTTACTTCCAAAAGACTTGGGACTTGTAGAAGAAGAAGGAGGATATGACTAGTTTAAATGGTTGGGTGGATGAAAAGGATTCAAGGGTATGCATCTATGTTGATCTTGAGGAAAGATAGGAGATGGAGGGATGTAAGGTCCTAAGATGGATGGAAAATTAGGAAAGTTAGGAGGGGAAAGTGAAGGGACATAAGGACCCAAGATGGAAGGAAGACGTGAAGCCTTTAGTAGTGGTGGAAGAGGTCTAAGGATGGAAGTGGAAGATGCAAAAGGATAATCAATAAGTTCATCAGCATCTATATGACAACCAAGGATATCAACATCTTTAGAGTGAGCATTAGAATTTTCAATAGAATCAAGTACATCTTGAAAATGAGCACCTTCTTTGATAGGATTTTTCAAAGCTTGCAAAGACTTAGGAAGAGTAGAAAGTGGAAATGAACATGGAGTGGTGGAACAAGAAGATGGAAGACTTTGATCTTGACAAGGATCTTTGGATAGCATAAGCGCATAATTTTTCTCTTGATTTTCAATAGGCTTAACATTGGAAGTAACAACACAATTTTCAATAATCTTAATGGAAGTATCATCTTTGGAAAGCGCAAGTGTAGTAAGGTCATTTTGATTGTCAATAAGCTCAATAGTGTAATTAGTATCGTGATCTTGCTTAGGAGAAGAATTAAGACATGGTGGAATGCATGAAAAAGGATGTGCAGGATCAAAAGAACCTTGAAGAGGATAAGAGACATCATGAAAAGGATTGGATGACATGGAGGGTTCTTGATCTTGATCTTTCTTTATGTTCTTTTCTTCATCATTTTTAGAGTCCTCTTGACATGGAGCCACTTCTAAGGATACGAAAGCATGTTGGGATTGTATGGAAGACTATTGCAGAGATGGTGAAGGACCAACTAAAGTAGGCATTGTAGCATATGAAGGCTTAGGCTCTTTAGGTTTAGCATTATTGAAAGTATTAGCATCCAAGTGAAGGTTAGCTTGAATTTCTTGAAGAGGTAGCCCTAGAGGATAACTATAGTGAATCGTATGAAAAGCATCAGGGCTTGTGTTGGATGAAGGTTCTGTGAAAGATTTCAAAGACTTGAAAACTTTAGGAAATGTATGGGTATTGGAGGAAGTAGGGGATGGAAGGGAACCATCATAAGACAAAGGTCCAACATTAACACGATCTTGCTTGAGAAGATAATCTTTATTTTTAGTAGGAGAGTCCTTAGGAGAAGGATTCTTATAATATTGATGCTTCAAGCTAGCATGATGCATTTTATAGTCCTCAGCAGTAGTAGATGGATCATAATCAAGGTATTGTTCACAAAAATCATCAAAGTCTTTTTCAAAATTAGAATCATATGGATCACCATCATGATCTATCCAATGTGACATCCCATTTCCAGTAAGCAAGAACACATGATGAGGAGGACTCTTAGGAACAGAGGTGTCATAGGTATCATTATATTGTCCATCGTCATAGTCATCATAGTCTCCAAAGATGGATGTGTCGCTCTTCATGGAAGAGGTATCATAAGGATTGTCACACTGCTCACATTCTATTTGGGGGCATGGTGACATGTACAAGTCTTTATCAAATGGAAAAGGGCATAGAGCTTCCATGGAGAACACTTTAGGTTCCTTTTCTTTCTCAAGTTTGTCAAGTTTGACTTGCATAGCATGTATCTGTTTCATCATAGCGGTAATTAGAATTTCTTCCTTATGTGTACTGATTCTTTGAGACATGTTAGAAGTTTTAGAACTCCTTGGAATAGATTGATGTAGAGTTTGTTGATTGAATCCTTGAGTTGATGAAGGAGGAATGTAACCAATTTTTTATCGAAAGTTGCCAAGACCGTTGTCTTCGTAAAGACCATAATTGTAGAGTTGATCAAGAGTTGGACCTATGTGAGTAGAAAAAGTTCTAGTGTTAAGTGCTTCTCCTAATTTTTTGTGAGAGGAAGCTCTAGTCTCCACCATTAACCCTTGGTGAAACAAAAGAACAAGATGAAGACAACTGAAGAATGAATTGAATCAAGATGATCAGATGATGCAACCTTGTCAAGGTTTGATTGATTGAAGATTCAATTAGATGTGGGTGAAGGATACTATGCCCTGGATGTATGGGTAGGTTGCCCAAAAGATAGTGGACATGAGTTCACAACACTTTGTCTATTTTTGAAGATTTGATAGAAGATTGATAGTTATGACAAGGTTTTGACACAAGATGATTAAGACTCAAATCAATTAAATAGAAGGTTGAATTGGATTCAAAAGACCACTTTTGGAAAATGATAGGATTCTCAATAGCTATTGCTCTATTCTTGACACAGTGATTTGTTTGACAGATTCTGGAAATAGGCTGAAAAAGCTAAATATCTAGCAATTCTGACAATTTTCTAACAACTTTCAAAAATTTCCCAAACAACACTCTGCAGACTCATACGACAGTTGCTAGCAGGATTTGACTTTTTGAATTTGACTGGCAGAAAGAATCGTACGACACTGGGTTCTCTATGATATGATAGATGGGCAGTAATGAAACAACACTTAATAGAAACTCGTATGACTTTCTGACCTCCTAAGATGACTTTTGACTCAATAAAAGAATTTTACTTCAGATTTTACAAATTTTGAGTTTTCAGATTCAGATTGTTTACAAATTGTACTATCCAAATTTGAGGATTGTAATAGATTTGTTCATTTTTAGTAACTAGATAGATAAATAAGCATGCAAAACAACAAGCAAGTGATTTCAAGCATGTCTGAAAATAATGAACAAGGGCAAAAGCAACCTTGCGCATGAACAATCAAGTGACTTATTCATTCTAATCCTCAGAAGCGCTAATTGTGTATATTCCAAAATATTTTGCAATGACTCACATATACCCTAGAAAAAATAAAATAAAATTTGGCCTCGCTAGGGTTTTTAGTAATGGTTTGACTCTGCAACTTTTATGATCCAAAGGGGTGAATTCCAATCCTGGTGCACCAGGGTTTTGACACAGTCCAAGAATTTAATCAATCAAGAGCTGCTAGGGAGATCTAACAACCCAACAATGAACCACACCTATGAAGATTTCTTCCACAAGGACATTTATATAGCGGTTGTTACTACCATGTCTGAAATGGCTATTACTGCTTGAGGTTTCATCAACGCAATTTTCCCTATGAAGGTATTGTCCACTATAGTTAACCCTCTCTAAAGGTGACTCAGTATGATATCATAAGGGGACTTGGCTCCAAATCCAAGGTTTTGATGCCTCTTCACTTTTAACCCAAACAAAGCAAGCAGATTAATCCAACATGCTAAGACAAAGTTTGTTTCACCAAGGTCTGTGATGTCAACCCCACGTGATCTATCAACCTCTCCGAAGAGAGAATTTATTGATCAATAAGAGAAGATGCACTAACCGAGTAGAATGTGAAATGCACTAAGTATCCTCCCTACCTATAAGGATTCCATTGTCAAGAAGGATTTTAGTAGGAATCCAATCTCTCAAGAATCACAAATAGTGTTCATAGGGCCTAATTACTATGTGAGCACAGATATATTTCTACAAGTAAATCTACCGAAAGTACCCAAAAGTAGAAAGAGGAACACTTAACACTTAAAGTGAATATGAGGTGAGTCCACAAGGTGGAACAATTAACCCCTCACAAAAGCTAAAAATGAGTCCACAACTTAGAAAATAAGTGAGTTCTAAAAAGCACAAAAGGGTTGCCTGGTGGAACAATTAACGCTTCTATCCTCTAGACCCCTCCCCTTTATGGCATTGAGATTGCAACCATGGGGTGGAATGAGGGGCTAGTGGATTAGCGAGTCCAATAACCCAAGATAGCAATCTAGATCAATCAAAAGTATTTAAGACTACTTAAATGAATACCTAAGGTGTCACAACCTAGTATCAATTATGCAAGTGTGTAAAACAAAAGCATGAAAAGAAGCACTCAAGCTAGACACACGAGAGATTTATTTTAAGTCCAAATCAAAATATTATTAGAACAAGTAGAATACCTGAGATCCTCATGATGTGCTTAGTAGATATTTACTTGATTTTTTATCTTTGTTAAGCAATCCTGCGCAAGCAAGCAACAAACTCTCCGATAAGAAAACAAGCAAACAAGCAAATAAGATATGCAATGTATCTTTAAATTATGAAAACCCTAGGGTTAGCTCTAAAAAATTAATTATTATCAGCAATAATAACCAGAAATTAACCCAAATGACAACTCATATCATTCATTGAACCATGTAAAAAAATAAGTGCATACCCATCACAAATTTATTTTTTTTTTGCCGCATTTGACCTAGTCAACAAGATCTGATTTTTTTGATATGATTTTGGCCACAAAAATAGAAATTTAGACTAGAGACCCCTAATAAAAAATAGAGAGATTTCCAAAAATGTAAAAATTTTAGAAAAATCTCTTCATTTGTGCCCTAAAGACCCATTTTACCAAAATAGACTAGTTTTTATAAATTGACTATTTGAGCTATTATATTGCATCCAAATTTAAAATACAAAGAATGGAAACCCTATAGGATTTAAAGAGCTTTCTAAAAATATAAAAATTTCCAAAAAATATGCTGATTCACGTCAGATATTGATTTTTTCTAGAATTTCAAGAAAAATTTATTAAAACTTCAAATCATCTTAAAAAATTCTGAATTTTTTACTGTAGCTTCCCTGATATGTGTCCAACTTGCAAAACAAATTTCAGAGAAAAAATCCAAGCTGTTTGGGAGATAAAATTAAATCTTTAAAACTTTAGGGTTTTAGCTCCCCAAAAAAATCAAAACTAGCATGTAAAGGTGGGTTGCCCCACGGTGGGCACCAGAAATGTGTGTGTGAAAATTGTACCTAATTTGTAGACACAACACTTTAGTAAAACATTAGAGGTTAGTTGAAATTGAAATCATGCAATGAATGAAAGCTAAACTAACCAGGTGATTTACTGCCTTCTAATAGGTGCGAGTATGATGTTCTCAGATTGTTATCGAGATCAGTGACCTTGACGACACCTAAATGAAGGATTTGAATGCAAAATTGATATGAAATATGAATGCAATTAATCTTCTTTTTTTTTGGATTTTCTATGCAATGATATGATCAAAACTGATATGCTATGATATGCTAAATGATCTAACAAATGAAAACTAATATGATATGAAAAACTATGCAATATTGATCTCACAAAGCTTGGATTCGCAAAGATGATTCTTCAGTCTCCAATTCAGCAAGGAGATTATGCAAGTCTTGTGGATGATTTGTGAAGAGCTAAAGCCTTAATTTATAGAAATCTAGGGCTTTGGAGGTGCATGAAAAAAAACCATAAATCACTCAGATTAACTCAGCTTGATTTTTGAGTTATCTGATTATAAAGAATAATTAACTCACAAAAACATGCAAAAGCAGAGTTGAACTCAAAATAGAGTTTAGTTTAACTTTAAAACTCAAAAATGATGTTGAGTTCCAAAAAGTCAATAACTTGCATTGATTTTCTGATTTGGGGTTTAACTGCTCTTTGATTGTGCACATGGATAATTATGAATTAATAAATAAATAAAGTGATTTATTCTCAACTTAACTGATTTTGAAAAATAAAACAATTGATTTATGGGTTAATCAATTATTTTTCAAACTTTTATTCAAAATTACAATATTAAAAATTGACAAAATGATTTAATTAATTAAATAAAATATTTAATCAATTATTTGTAAGATTTTGGATTTATTGTCAAAATTAAATATCATCATTAGGAATAATGGAATTAAATTCAATTAAATAATTAAGTGGCACTATTAAATCTAATTAATTAAATATTTAGAATATTCAATTAATCAAACTTTAGGATAAATAAGATTTATCGCCAAATAATCATTAAATTAAAGATAATTATGATGATTAGGAATATTACTAGGAATATTCCCTGATACAGAATTTAAGATAATCAATTAGGATTCGATGATGTGCAGATGTGCCTTTGGTTAGGACTTTGATGTCGATTTCGTTCGATGTGTCGATATAGAGGTTAATGAACCTATAGCCCATTTTTGGGGTATTACAATAGGTTGTCCTTTTTTTTTTGTTCTGTAGGCTCATTACCCAGATGTACATGTCTGCATTTCACACCCTTCCACACAAAGGCTTTTATTGTCACTATTTGACCCTATGAGAGTACACCTTGTTGGGTGTGGGTTTGAGTTTTTGATCCAGTTACCTGATATTCAGGTTAACCATGGCCTTCTTACTACATTGATTGAGCGGTTTCATTCAGAGACCCAAACATTTCACTTGCCTATTGGGGATATCACTGTTATTCCAGAGGATGTATATAGGATTTTATGGATTCTCTTTCATGGCCCACAACTAGATTATATCAATGCAGGTAACATAGGATTGTAGGCTTTTCACAAATTATTTGGCGTTGATGAGTAGATAGCACAGTAGATCTCTTGGGAGATATTAGTTCAGAGATATGGACACAGTCACCAAGTAGAGTGTATTATTGCCAGGATGATCAGAGGGATCATCATGTTCGACCATCAGCAGAATGGTCTCTTGATGGGTTGGGCCCCGATGGTGGCATGTCTGATGGTGAATCCTTCTGAGCTTGGGTGGGGTCAATGCCTCCTAGCACATATGTTCTATGAGATGCATGAGATTATCTACCATGAGGGTAAGACATTTGCATTTGGTGCTTTAGTTTTATAGATTTGGGCATGGGAGCACATTCCCATATGCCAACTGATTTATACAAATGAGAGATAGGCATAGGAGCCGCTGATCTATAGGTATGCTAGATACATTACATAGGTCTAGATGGGTCACACTGAGTACTGGTGATGTGTATTAGATGACATGACCTTTGTCATCTGGAGACCATATTTGCAGATTGAGGTGTGGCCAGCTGCTCGTGCTTAGTTTGGTTACTTTTTTTAGAGTCAGATCTTGATAAGATGGTCCACCATATTTTTAGAGAGATTCATCATTACATGTGTCTAGCAGCAATACAACATCATTTAGGATGTACCCTAGGATTTTACTGCTTATGCATGATTGGTGTGAGAGATTGGACTAGGATGGTCAGCCAGGCTATCTTATGTAGATTGTAGTCTTGAGTATAGGGGGCTTGTCAGTCGTGATTGGGATTACAGGCCATAGGTGGTTGATGCTGGAGTCATAGCTGCCTTCATTGCATATATAGAAGAGCATCCGATGAGGCATTTCTCTGACCCTGTAGAGCTCATTCCTACTATGGAGGATGTCATAGGTGCCCCTATGGGTAGAGGGAAGGGACAAAGAGAGGTGTAGATACCTATGGTGCAACCGACACCACCTTGGCCTAGAGCAGTGATGACCCCACCAAGGCCATCAAGACAGATGAGACCACCTAGACCTCAGAGTGTTCTAGTAGGTAGACCTATAGTTTTGCATCAAAGATATACCAGAGGTGAGGGTGACACACTTGGTGGTGTTGGAAGTGTGGATGAGGTTCTAGGAGCTCAACATGATGTTTCGATGGAGGAAGTACAAGATTCTCCTAATTTTGACATGGGTGTAGGGGTTCATCATCATAAGGCATAGATTGAGGCTAGTACAGAGCAGCCTATGGAGGAGGTAGAGGTAGTAGTAGGTGAGGCAGATCTTGGCTTGAGATAGACATCTCAAGATGTTATCAGATGACTTTGGTAGGAGTTATGGGATCAAAGGATTCATAGGGTGACTTTGGAGGTCTACCTATGAGATTGTGAGAGACAACTGTAGGAGTGGGATGCTAATGTTAGATGCTTGCAAGCTGATGTGATTCACTAGATGGGTCATGCAACTTATTATGTTTCAGCCTACTATTTTGTTGTGTCACTTGGGAAGAGGATGACTTCCTACTCCTAGTATATGATAGACTCTGAGGGAGCTAGGGCCCCATGTGCTAATCCATGACCAAATCCACCTACTAGAGGAGTTGCTCCAGATGCTGAGGACCAGGAAGACAACTGATCTACTATATTCCTCTATTTTTGTCTTGTTGATTATACCTCATAGCTCATTGTAGCTCATTCTTTTGTATACAGTGCCATTAGTGCACCCCATTGTACTCTGTCGATATTTTGATATATATATATGAGATTGATTTTTGGTTGTGACTTCATATGCACTTACCATTTTTGTTTTATGATGTAGTATCATGTGATGCAAATGTATGAAATGTTTCTTCTATTATAGAATGTATGGATTATGTAATGAATGATTTCTTTCAAATGTATGAATATGCAATGCAATGATAGATAGTAGATGAATAAATGCACCTATATGTTTCATTATGGATGCATATGTATGTGTGAAATGGATGGATGAAATGAGAGTGTAATTTAAATGCAGCAATACACATGATATGTTTTTCAAGGTACATGAAGAAGACAAGTGCTCAATCATTGTCAAAAAGAATGTTTAACCCAAAATGGTGACTGATTGCTGATTTAGTTTAGGGGACCTTTGTACAATGTTCAGTCCTTGCATTGTTTAGTGTTAATTTGGAGAAGTCGAGCATTGATTGATACTCAAGTAATGAGAAATGTAACCATGCCAAGTGCAAAATGAAAAATGAAATGTAGGACCTAGGACTTAGTCACTGATCATATGTCGGTCTTTTATCATCACTGAATATTTTTTAGGTAACACCGAATAATCAATACAATGTTCACTAGTTAGGCAACCATGAACATATGAATATTGATTTTTATTTTGATATGTCAGATTTAGGTATAAGCATCAAGGCACAAAAGCCACAATGACCTAAATATCATGTCCATTTTGATATAGCAATTTTTATAAGCATCAGAACATAAACATTGTGATGACCGAAATACAACTTGTAGACAAACACACCAAGTAGTTGTAGAAATCATTTTGTCTCTAATGTGAATTACCTGCAGTGATCCTTTATCGTTCACATCCTTGGTTAGTAGCTTGTTTCACAATAGGATTAAGAAATCATTCAAAATGACAATAGTTAGATCAAACTTCCTTGAAGCATCCAAGTATCGATGGTCGAGGTACACATGGCCATCCAATACATGATGGAGGAACTTATAGTGGACACCAATTCAATCCAAAATTTCCAAAGTTGTTATATTTTCACATACAAGAAGAAGACAAATAAAAGATTATGCCCCCAGTCATCACTCTCTAAATCCTATGAAGGATATCATCGAAGAGCTCAAGGAGATAGAATATGCAGAAATCTCAATGTGAATCGGTTAGCATACAAAAAGATTTAAGCATGTCACAGAGATTGTTTTCAGTTTGTTGTTTCCATTTGTTTGTGTTGTTGTAAGGTGCCAAATCCTTTCTTGGTGAGGAGATAGACTGACTGACTCAGACATAGCTTTGGAAGGACCTTGACTAGATATGACTCATCCAAAGATACTCAGGACTTTTGGAATAAGGCATTGGTTGCCCCCAATTCACAACTTTGATATGATACTGACGCTTTTGCTGGATGATGTTCATACCAACTTTATTGAAAATAGGTTGCAAAAACAAACCATGAGATATATACAAACTAAAGCAGTACTAAAAGCTAGGAAATACCAAGATTCCATTGATAGATGGAGTGTTTTGATACAAGTGGCACCCGTTTGTTAGGTTTTCACCATCTTGGCAGAGATTCTATTTTTGCTACCAAGGTGTCTGTTTACCAAGTTTTCACCAAGGCACTTTTTCTTTTTCTTCTTTTTTTGTATTTTTCATCTTTTTTATTTTTTTATACTTTTATATTTTATTTTTTATTTTTATTTTTTTTAGGACATTTAACCATAGAATGAATTCCTTAGGCATATAATTTCTTTAGATAGAGAACATTGATTGGTTCTTAGAGCAGTTCTCCTTCGGTTGTTGAGAGTTGGTAGGCTCTAGAGACAAAAGTAGTAGTGATAACAAAGGGACCCAACCAGATGGGTTCAAACTTCCACTTGTGTTCTCGATGGGATTGATTCTTAGTATTCCCTCTCAAGACTAGATCACCAAGTTGAAATTTTCTGTGTCTAACTTTCTTGTTGTAGCCTCTAGACATTCTTTTCTGGTATACTCTGAGATGATCATACATAGCTTTTCTATGCTCATCTAGTAGTTCAAGTTCTTGTAACCTAGACACTCTATAATCATCTTCAGTTATTAGACCATGAATTCTGATTCATAGTGATGAGATTTCAACCTCAATAAGTAGCACTACTTCAGCCCCATATACTAAAGCAAAAGGAGTAGACCTAGTGGGCATTCTGATACTTGTTCTATATGCCCAAAGAGATGGATTTATCATCAAGTGCTATTCTCTTCCTATCTTGTTGACTATACAATGCAAGATTTTCAGTAAGTTCTTACTGGATGCTTCAGCTTGTCCACTCCCTTGAGGATATTAAATGGACAACCAATGTTAAGTGATCTTAAATTTAGAGCATTAGGAGTCTAGGTCCTTGTTCTTGAATTAGCCTCCATTGTCTGTGATGATGGAATGTGAAATACCATATCGAAAAATGATATAATTCAGGATGAACATTGAGATTTTTTTGCTGGTTGCTTGTGTCAAAGGCACTGCTTCTACCCATTTGGTAAAGTAATCTATTATTATGATTATATGGGTGTGACCATTTGAAAACTATGGATAAATAGATCCTACAAGATCAAATGCCCATTGTTTAAATGGCCATTGTGTTGTAAAGGGAATCAAATCTATCCCTAGTGCATTTATCAAATTACCATGGACTTGACACTTCTAATAATTTTTAGCATATTTGATGGCCTATTTTTCCATGTCTGGCCAATAGTACCCATCCATAATGAGTTTTCAAGCTAGTGTTAAACCGTTGGAATGTGATCCAAAAATACCTTTGAGGACTTCCTCTAATGCACATTGAGACTCTTCATGTTCTAAACACCTAAGAAGTGTACCATCTACACTCCATTCATATAGATCATTACAAATGATGACATACCATGATGTATTTTGGATAAGGTAACATTTTTCATGATAATTAAAGGAATCAAGGATGATTTGGTCTCAAAGGTAGGAATATAGGTGTTGGTAGCGAGAGGAATCATGACCTACAATGGTGCAGATCATGTGGGTTTCTGGGCAATCATAGGTAGGGAATGACAGTGCTTCCACTAGGAACTCATAGCGTAACTCATGTTCAAGATGTTGTAGAAAGGATGATAGTGTTTCCATAGCATCAGCCACCTTGTTCTCCATTCTAGGAATCTGATCAAATGTGATATATATGAAGTATTTCTTTAAATCACCTACCATGCATGTGTATGGAACAAGTTTCTCATCTTTTATTTGATACACATCACTGACTTGGTGTATGACCAGTTGTAAGTCTCCATGAATGTGTAGTTCTATCACTCTCCATTCTAGTGCTATCTTCATACCATTCACTAAAGCTTCATACTCAGCTATGTTTTTAGTACAAGGGAATTTGATTCTGAATGCCTTTGGAATGGAGTAACCTTGAGGTGTTATGAACAATATTCCTACTCCAGATCCATTCTATGTATAGGATCCATCAAAGAATAGTTTCCATGTTTTGGAAGATAGGTGCATAATAGAGGAATTAGGAAATTCCATTTGCATTGGTTGATCATTGAACATTGGTGCTTTAGCTAACTGATATGCAATGACTTGTCCTTTGATAGCTTTTCTCTCAACATAATCTATGTCAAATTCGTTCAATAGCATATCCATTTTTCTATTCTACCTATGAGGGAAACTTTACTTAATAAGTACTTCCATGGATCAATCTTTTCTATTAATTGTGTAGTATGAGCTAACATGTAGTGTCTCCATTTATGTGATGCAAAGATGACAGCTAGACACACTTTTTCTATCATTGAGTAGTTCTTCTCGTAAGCTACCAATATTCTACCGATGTAATAGATAGCCCTCTCTTTCTTGTTTTCATCATGTTGTGCTAGTAATGTCCCTAGTGATGTATCTATGGTGGAGACATACAATATCAATGGCTTCTCTTGAATGGGAGGCATCAAAATAGGAGGATTTTCCAAATATTGCTTGATATGATTGAATTTATTTTCACACTTCTCACTCCATGAGAAGGTCACACCTTTATGTAATGTCTTTGTGAAAGGTTGTCATATGTCTGCTAGTTGAGATATGAAGCATCTAATTGATTGTACCCTTCCTTTTTAGGTCCTCATTTAACTGATGTTTTTAGGAGGTTTCATCTCCATGATTACTTTAACTTTTGCTGGATCTACTTCAATTCCTTTTTTTGAAACAATGTATCCTAGAAGTTTTCCTGAAGTGACACCAAAGGCACATTTCGTAGGGTTCATTCTAAGACTAAAATTTTCCATTATGTCTAGTATTTTGTTTAAGTACGCTAGACGTCCATATCTCATCATTGATTTAGCTAAGGTGTCATCAACATAGTCCTCCATAGTTCGATGCATCATATCATGAAAAATAGATGTCATAGCTCATTGATATGTAGCACCAACATTCTTAAGATCAAGTGGCATGATATTCTAGTAGAAAGTACCCCATGCACAAGTAAAACTATTTTCTCTTGATCTTTTGGAGCAATCTTGATTTGGTTGTATCCAGAGAAACCATCCATTAAAGAGTACATTTCAAAGCCCACAATCATGTCCACTATCATATCGATGTTTGGTAATAGAAAGTCATCCTTAGGGCATGCTTTGTTTACGTTTGAGAAGTTTGTGCATACTCTTATAGATTTATCTAGTTTTGAAACTGGAACTATGTTTGAGATCCACTCTGCATAATCTATAACTTGAATAAATACATCTTTTAGTAACTTTTCTATCTCAGCTTTGACTAGGAGTGCAACATGTGGATGCATTTTTTGCAACTTCTGCTTAATAGGTTTGACTCTTGGAGCTATAGCAAGATGATGCATGGATCATTATCTAACCCTAGCATATTTGAATATTTCCATGCAAAGTTGATCTTTTTCTCTATTATGAATTTTGTAAATGCTTTCTTTTCTTCTTCAGACAGAGATTAAGCTACATGAATCAACTGGGGTTCTTGTGTTGTACCCAAATTGATAGACTGAGTTGGATCTATCAATACTAGAGATATGTCTTGTAAATGAATTAGAAGGACATCAAATATCTCATCCTTAGGTGCCTTAGAGAGGTTTTCACCTTTGAATACATCTTTTGTTTTTACTATTTTAGGTTCTAAGACTGCTACATAGTGGTTTTCACCTCAGAATTCCTTTTCTTTTTATTTCTGTTCTTTTGACTAAGATATTTGATATCCAACTCTATCATACTGATGCTAGGTTCGCTGATGGAAGCTGTCATGGGTTCTACTGCATTTAGGTAACATGTGAGAGCATAGTCTGATTAGAAGGTATTGATGTCTTGGTTTGGATCAGTAGATGTTTGGTCGATAAGCTCATGATGTTGGATAGTAAGCTCTGGAAAGGATTGTCTGATTATGTTTACACATATGGTATTTTCATCATTAGTTATGATCTGACTTGCAATTTTGAAGGTGATATTACTACTTAAGATATTCAGTATGTTAGTCATCTCAATGTCATTATTAGACCCATAGTTGGTAATAAGTGAATCAGACCCACAAGGTTCTTCATTTCATTCTAGACTCACTTCAAGCGTAGGTGCGTATTAGTGAATGATATCTATGTGTTTTTTTGTGATAAAGTCATCTTCTTCTAGAACAATTCCCCTTTCACAGTCATTTGATTCTTCATTTGGATTTTTGGGAAAATCAAGAATATGTGTGAAACCAAGATAGATTCCCTAAGTAGGGTTTCCTTCAAAGTTCGAGTGGAACTCATATTCATGGGAGTCTATCTCAAAATTATTGTTGTATCCCAAATGTTCAACTATTGTGATTGGTTCACTTTTATCAGATGGTTCTTATGGGATGACTGTCTCTTCTTTAGTAGTAGATTCTTATGTATCTACTACATTGATCCTTTTAGGTTCATTTTATTCCTTGAGAAGGACTAAGATGTTTTGAGGAATGTGTTTATAGGGGAAAACATCTATAGCATCAGATTCATCACTATCTTCTTGGAGTGTTTCCTCTTCTTTAGTTTTATCCAATCCTAGTTCTATATGTTCTATCACATGAGAAGAGTTTCCACTAAGATGGAGAGGTTTCTTCTAATAACCTAGACCTATAGTATCCTTGTTTGTATAGCCACAGTGTGCAATTGGTGATATGAGACCTTTACCTCATGTTCCTAGAGCACTTTTTCCAATATATCCTATTTTAGTCATCAGTCTGCGTCATGGTCCATATAATTTTGAAGGAACTTTTGGTGTTTTAGAGTCACATTTTTTAATTGTCTAGGATTAAGACTCATTCTTGTATAACCAGGTAAGAACAACTTCCTCTTCATAAGATTCTTGTTTTGACACTTTTTCTATGATAAAGCTTCCATTAAAGATGACTTGAGGTTCTTTAGCTGATAGTTTTGTTTTCTCAAAAGGTTTCCCATAAGACTTCAGCAAAAGTAGGAGAGATGAGAGGGATAGGACTGGTTCCATTGTGTATTCTCCCATGTCTTTGTTTTTTATCTTTACTCCTTTTGATAGGTCTTCCATTTTAGATGTAGATGCTATGTCTATTTTTTTGGAGGAAGACTTTGTTATGTGGAACCAGTTTATCTGTACTTTCTTTTAAGGTGTTGCAAGATCCTAATGTGTGTGTAGGTATAGTGACCTCTACTCCATCATAAGGAAATTTTAGACATTGATGGTACATTGATGGAATAGCTTGCATTTCATGTATCCAGGGCCTTCCTAGAAGAATGTTATAGGCTAGTGGAAGATCTAATACTTGACAGTTGATATCTCTGATGATAGGTCAAGTTCTAATAGGTAGCACAATGACTCCTTTGGAATTT
This sequence comes from Chamaecyparis obtusa, assembly GCA_027943335.1. Lineage (NCBI taxonomy): Eukaryota > Viridiplantae > Streptophyta > Pinopsida > Cupressales > Cupressaceae > Chamaecyparis > Chamaecyparis obtusa. The sequence goes on from BSBK01006504.1 coordinate 202,826, forward strand.
CTTCCTTGTTCATCATATAATTTTATGGTTATCTTATTTTTAGGATCAATAGCATCATTTGAAAATCCCAGTTGTGTAACTAATTTGTAGGAATAGATATTTAGAGCAATGCCTCCATCTATCAACACACATTTGACACGACGGTTTTGGATCAAGACTTCAATATGCAATGACCGGTTATGTGGGTGACTCAATGTGTTGTCATCTTCTTCTGAGAAGGATATGTACTGAGGGGACGTCAAATGACACACCAATTTTTGGAATCTATCAAGATCAAGATCTTAAGGAACATTAGAGCCAATCAGAGCTTTATCCAAGATTGCATGATGAGTAGGGGAAATGTGAAGCAGCTCAAATATAGAGATTTTAGCATTAGTGTGTTGCAATTGTTGGATGATGTTGTATGATATATCTCTTTGGAATCTTTGGAATTGGAAGATTTGGAAGTAGTCCTTTGTTTATATGTTGATGCAAGATTGAATGGAACCTTCAAGGCATTTGATGAACCTGAGTTTTGTCCTTGGAGATTTTCTTGAGTTTGAGACTGAGTAACTACATAAGTAGTTTGGTTATCTCTATCCTTTTCGATAATAGTGATGACATTACAGTGTTCAGATAAGCATGGTTCTACCATGTTGATGAACTCATTGTTACTAGAGTAAGTGTAATTGACTTTGGCACCCACATTGTGTTGAGAAGAAAAATCTCCTTGATTATGTTTCAAAAAATGCTCTGTGAATGTTGTATGATCATTGTTGGATTTATGGTTATCGATTAAAATTTCTCTAGCATTAATTTTGTCTTGAATGAGATGTTTTAGATGCATGCAGTTATTGGTTTTATGACCCTTATTTCTATGGAAATCCCAAAAATTGATCTCTTTCCACCACTTAGATTTGACTTCAGGGTCATATGGGTTTAATTTCAGGCAATGTAATGATGTTATTTTCCAATAGAGTTTTCATGGAAAATTCCAAGGACTCACCCAGAGGATTGAACTCGTGCTTTGGTTTTGTAACCCAAGGTTTATAGTCAGTTGAATTTTTAGTTGATTCAGTTGCTTTCATCTTGGAAGCTTTTATGGATTGGGTGCCAATGGTGAGATTGAATGCTAGTGCTTTAGATGGAGCACTGATGTGATCGACAACACCATCTGTGACAATGTTCTTGTTCTTGTCCCAGATTTTTTTTTATCTTTGTTGTTGGAACTTGAACCTGAATCATACTTTTTTTCTCTATGAAGCAATACATATTCCTTATGAACAAGAACATTTTTATTTTTGTGGCATTTTATACCATTTTATCAAAGGATGTAAGATTTTGCATTTGCAAGTGATAATTGAGTTCCAGAATTAGATTTTTGATAAAGATTTCTACTTTGTCATTCTTCAGGATAGGTCAAGCATAGAGTGACAACTTCTTCCTCCATCATTTGAGGAAGGTCAGGAAAGGTTCTCCTAAGTTTTTCTTTAGATTATAGATATTGATCATGGTGACTAGATGTTGGATGTTGTAGGAGTATAGCTAATAAATTAGTTTGATTAGCTCCTCAATTTTTTTGATGGTCAGAGGCATTTTAGAGAACCAGTTGATGGCTACTCCTCCCAAAGATTGAGGGAAGAGATGCATTAAGTATGTAGGTTCATGCATAAATTCCATGGATAGAGTACATAATTCTTTGACATAATCTTGGGGATCAAAATTTCCATCATATTTGTCATATTTGGGGAGCTCCAATCTTTTTGGGAAGTGTGGCATGTACAAATTATGATCAAATGGAAATGGACATAAGGCTTCCATAGAGAATTCTTTGGGTTCTTTCTCCTTTTCCAACTTGTTAAGTTTGATTTGCATGGCATGCATCTGTTTCATCATAGTTGTCATGGGAGTTTCTTCCTCTTATGTGATGATATTTTCAACATTAAAATTGGGAGGGATTTTGACTCCTTGTCTTTCCAAATCGAGGAAGTATGCCTCTTTGTCTTCTTGTAAGAAATGTTTCATTAATCTTCTAAAGAGATCATCATCACAAAATCATTTGATTTCAGATGGTGTGGGTTCTAGATCTCCACCATGATTGGACTGGTGACCTTGAGAGACTTGATTTTCTCCTCCTTGATACATATTAGCATTTTGGTTTTCCCTTAGAAATGAAGGAGGATTAGAGAAAACTTATCTCAGATGCAGATTGCCTAGGGTGTCTTCTTCATAATGAGTGGTATCGTATGGTTGATGAACTAGCTGAACAATCAAAGAAGATGATGTTGTCATTTTAGGTTCTTCTCTTATTTTTCTATGTGAATAAGCTCTAGTTTCCATCATTAACCTTGGGTGAATCGGAAGAGAAAGATAAGACAACTGATAGATGATCTGATTTAGGAAAAATCAAATGATGCAACCTTGTCAAGATTGAATAAAAAGATATGTTGGACGTAAGAGTAGGATACTATGCTCTATGTGAATGAGTAGATGCCCAAAAGATGACGAACATGAGCTCACAACACTTAGCCCTTTTGAGGATTGATTTTGAGATTATTTTGACAAGGTTTTGAAAAAATATGAAATGGATTTCAGATCGAGAATCAGATAGAAAAATCAAGCTAAAAGGATCACTTTGGAAAAATGATTGAATTCTCTATTGGCTTTGTTCTATTCCTGACACATGGAATGTTTTGACAGAATCTGACTGATGATTGCAAATGATTGAATTTCTGACAAAAATAGGGATTTTCTAACAATTTTTGGTCAACTCTCATACAACTTTATCCAGGCTCATATGACACATAAACAAGGTTGATACAAAAATTGCAAAAGCTCGTATGACAAATGACTCCAGGGCTTTCTTTTTTCTTAAGATTTTGACAATACTCATATGACACTATAGGGATCCTTGTACAACTTTTTGGGGGTTCTCATATGACAATTGAATTTCAGGGCAAGAATCACATGACAATTGATTTTCCAGGATGACAGTCTACACCAAAAAAGGATTTTTCTTTAAATTTTGCAAGTTTTTTAGTTGTTGGATGTTTTCAGTATCAGATTATTCACAAATGTTTCTATCTAGGTTTTTGAAGATTTATGTATTGGATTGTCTTAGGTTGTTCAACATAGTAGTAGGCTCACAATCACAGAAAACAAAGTGAACTGACTTGATGAATCAATAACACCTATCTTACCCTAGCTAGGAGAAGAGATGTATTACTTGCTCATTGACTTAGGAACACACTCATGGAATCCTTAGAATATGCAAGTCCAAAAAAACACAATGATTGTTGAAGCCCATATTAGCCAAGTTCAAGCATCAAAGAGGGCTCGATATCATGAGTTTCTTAGGGTGATTACTATTCACCTCACACAAGCACTAAAAATACTTTGGGGGTGGATCAGTGGAAAAATAGCTTAGTCTTTTAATCAAGGCATTTGTTCATAACTATTTTGCATAGTCTTGCAAGAAGGATTAAGGTTGTTAACACTACAAGCACTTTGACAAGTGTAGTCTCACAAGCAAGATTTAAGCATCTTTGCTCTACACAATATCAAAGCGTGTTCATGGCATGAGTCCAAAGAACAAACAAAACTATGTCTTTTGAGGCTTTAACCTCAAGGAAGTGTCAAATTTTATAGGGGGGTGGAAGATTTGGTGTAAGACTTGTCCCCACTTGGGGTCATTCCTAGGAGATTTTTACCTCTTCGATAGGCCCTCTAAAGGATTTAAAGAAAATGTGAGGTTGGGGACCACAAGATCTGGGTTTTTGATTCTCTAAAAGAGAAGAGAATGATCCCCTAACCTTGTCCTTTTCCCTATCCAAGAAATGTCAATTAGATAAATCTAGAGATAGTACACAAACTAGTACCAAGGAAGACACCTTCTAGGTTCTAGTTCTCCTAAGAAGGAGAAGAGCATAATCCCCTCAGTATTTTCCTCAATGATAGTAGATGCATGTACCTATTTAGCTAAGTGCATATGAAAATGAAATGAAATTTAATCAGAAACAATATTTTCTTAACTGAATGTAGGCAACCTACAAAACCACTTGTCAAAAATCTTGTTGATTGAGCATCTCTGACCAACAATTTTCTAAAAGGGTTATCTGCAAAAGATGGGCTTAGAAGTCTAGACAAGAAGAGGTCAAAAAATGGTGTTTTTAAGCTCAGTCTTTGTCTCTCGCCCTGCACAAATGTGGCAGGATGTCAAAATAGTCAGAAGCTAGCAAACATCAATTGTTAGGGTTAGCTATCAATCAAAATATGAAATCCAAATCTAAAAGGACTACTCAAAATTTTGATATGACAATTGCTATACTGGCATCAAAACTCATACGACAATCTACTACTTCCCATACAAAAATGCAGAAATGATACAACAATGAGTTACTGCACACACAACATTTTAGCTCTCATACAATAATTCCCATACAATCGGCATGACACTTCAAATGGTCATCTATCATATGACAGATAGAATATCCTGATACGACACTTTTTAGACTGTCGTATGAAATTGTACAAAACAAAAAAATAAAAATTGAAGCTTTGAGATAAAAATGTTAGAAAATTGTAAAATCAGAATGGAAACCCATTGCAAGGCACCACGGTGGGTGCTAGAAATGTGTGTGAAAATTGTACCTAGCTGGAGACACAACACTTCAGTAAAACATTAGAGGTTAGAAAATCAAGAAATCTGTAAATGAAACAAACAAAGCCAACCAGGCAATTTACTCCCTTCTGGTAGGTATGAGTTTGATATTCTTAGAATTAGACCGAGACTAGTGACAATACAATACCTAGATGAAGGATTTAATGATGAAAGATGAATGAAATATGAATGCAGATTAATATTTTATTTTTATCTTTCTATGCAATATGTATTAAAAACTATATGGAATTGATCTAGAAATGAATTGAATGGAAATGAATGAAAATCTAATCTAACAATGCTATTCTATGCTATGAAAAATGAATGAAAGAAAGAATCTTAGAAATAGCACAATCTCACCAGATCACCAAATCGCACAAGCTAGATTCTTCAAATTTACACGTGTGTGTTTGAAGGACTGAGCCTCATTTATATAGAAATCTAGGTTCTGTGAAGACTCATGGAAAGCCAAAAATCTCTCCCTGATAAACTCAGATTGATTGTTGAGTTATTAGAAAATTAGAAAGAGTTAACTCACAAAATCATGCAAAATTAGTTTTTTTAACTCGAATCAGAGTTCAGATCACTTTTTCAACTCACAATCACATGTTGAGTTTGAAAAGTTAACAAATTAAATTGATTTGTTGATTCAGAGTTTAACTATTTTTCTAAATGTGCATGGATAATTATGAATTTATTAAATA